>VZTI01001766.1:1667833-1690530 GCA_013397865.1 Struthidea cinerea
CGTCCCCCTCAGCGCCCCGGCCGAGCCCTGCGGCGCAGCGGAGCCTCCCTCCCGCCTGCCCTTCGCGGTGTTGTGTCCCCGGCAGGTCCCGCACGGCGCGGCCCCGCAGCGCCGAGGCCCCTAAAGCGACTTGCCCCGGGGCTGTCGAGGGTCGCCGGGGCGGTCGGGAGCGAGAGGAGCCTGGGTCGAGTCACTTGGTTGGGGTCGTGTTTTGGGGTCTGCAAGAGCGAGAAGATGTCTGCACAGCCCCTGACTCTTTTGTGGGGTTCTGAAGGCTCCTTTGGGGGTTTTAAAAGGAAGTGAGGGAGAGCGGGAGGAGACTGGAAGGTGAGGGCTGAGCTGGCCTGAAGCAGCGTAGTGAAGGGGACGAGGTGGGTTGAAGTCTCTGAAAAAGAGCCCGAGACATCTGATGTTTCTGGATGTTTTCTGCTGATTCTTACTTGCTCCGTGTTCTTGGGTCTGGTGCTGGGTGCTCCCCCTTCCACAGGGGTCATGGAGAGTCTGGTGTAGAAGTGGGACCGTGCCCCATGGGCGGTGCAGGGGTTTGTGTTGGTGAGCATTGTGTGTGTGGATAACAGAAAAGACTCTCCTGCTTACTGCCCTAGGAGCCAGAGCATCTGTGGGATTTCTTTCGTCTTCATTAAAGTTCTTCAGTGAGTTACCTACCATGGCAGGCAGGGTGTCAGCAGCCTCCAAAGTCTGTAAAGGTAAGCAGAAGTGTACTGGCGCACATCACCCTTCCTTCCTTCCTTCCTTCCTTCCTTCCTTCCGGCCGCCACTTATTATGTTTAAAAAACTGTTCGTGTCAAAATTTTTTTCAGAAAGGAAGCTGTGGGAGGAAAGGGTCAGCCAACAGGAAAATATCGGGTTTTTCATTTTCCTTTTGTAGGCTGGCATGGGACAGAGCAGCGTCTAGGAAGCTGTGTCAGGAGCCCTCACCTCTTGACACTGCTGCTAATAGCTAAATGGGTTATTACAGCCCATTTTGCTGAGAGCTGAGATTTGGCTCTGACAGCTGCTCTGGTGATAAAGTGTTTTACCTCATCTAAAAATCATAAACCTTTAAAAAACTGCTCTTTGTCTTTCATATTTTAAATTAAATATTGTTATAAGTTTAGTAAGCTAGTTATAAAAAGGATATGATTACATAAAACAGACGCATCACCTTGGTAAGAGATTTATTTTGAAATGCATGTCTATAAAGTGCCATTACAGGATGGTTTAAAATAAGTCTTAATGCAGATGAACTGACAGCGGGCTCTGAATATTTTTGCACACTGAGCAAACTGTTCATTTACATTAGTGGGGAATCTGAGAGAAAAATTCTAATTTTATAATTGATCACAGATTGTTTGCTTTCATTTCATTTATGTTGTTTTACACCTTTATATAAAGTATATGCTTTTATGTTCTTGTTTCTGTTTGCCTGCCTTCCTCCCTTCTTCCCTTCCTCCCTTCTTCCCTTACTATACTTTTGCTACAAGGAAAATTCTAGTCCAAAATAAAACAGCCTAATCACTAATTATAATAGCAGGGGAAAGTGAAGTGTGGAGAACAGTCCTCCTCCCACCCATTCAGTGCAAAGTTCCTGTTGACCTCATGGAAGCAGTACTAGTTTTAAAACTCTCCAAATGAATAGCAAAGATAAAAATCATTTTGTGATGCAAAGAAGATACGAAAAATGTCTCTCCTAGTTCCAAGTGACCAGTTGTGATATTTTAGGGAAACTTCTTGGTGAAATCCAATTCCAAACTCATGAAATATGGAAAATGTTCTTTATTATACCTTTGTTATTAACCTGAACAGGGTAATTTTCAGTATTTTGCTGAATATATGGCTTACTGTGTTGGAACTCTGGAATATATGTCATTCGATACTCTCTCAAGGAGAATCTGTTCTTTCCAGTCCTGCCTTAGGAGGATGACTTATTAATGATACATAGTACAAAAGAGTATTGAAATTATAGTGTTCTCTTCAAGGCCGTGTGTTTTTGAAAGGATGGCAGATATTCCTTAAAACATTTTCATTCATGCTGTGTTGTTTTGGGGTGACAAATTTGTCCAAACTAGGACATGTGTGTATCACAAATTGACTTACTTTTGCATGGGCCTGATCCTACAAATGTTCTAAGCATATAACTGTTAATTCTATTTACAAGGTGCTTTAGTGGACGAAGCTGTTCAATCTGTAGGTGAGATGTGTCATAGAAACTTTTAAGATCAAGCCTTTCACCCTGTTGCCTCATTTTCCTGTGTATAGAGTAAAGCTCGTGTCTGGCTGTAAACCTAACTAGGTCAGGAGTAGATTTTCTGAAAATGTGTAAAATCAAGTAAAGAATTACAGTCACAGTTCTACATCGTAGCTGTAGCAGTTGTACCAGTGCAGAACTCCTCCCTGGTTTTTGGCAATTCAGCAGTAACAACACCGCTGTCATCAAACACAGGGTAGTTCCTTACCAACAAAGATGCTGGGAAGCAATACAGGTTACAATCTCAGCAAATTCTAAAACAAACTCCAATAGATCATTTCCTACTCATGTGAATAATTCTGTCACATCTACTTTGTTTTCTGGAATTTTGATCGTTCTTCTGTTTTGAAATACATATGAATTTTAATTTTTTCTTCATATTATTGAGAGTTTCAATCAACAGTTTTCTCAAGATTGCTTGATTTTTTTTTTTGTCCTTTCTTGCAGTGTCTTCTGTAGTCTTAGCTCTATTTTTACCACCAGTACGTTTTGCCAGTTTCATATCCACAAGTCTAACTTTCTGTGTTGGAAGAACTTCATAGTCTGTCATTCATGTAAGTAGTAGTCTAATAGCAGGTCTGTTGAAATTATTTTTAGTGGAAAATTGGGCTTTCTCCAAAAACTGCTGTTGGCAGGGTTGATTCATCAGTGATAAATGTGGTTACTTGCAGAATTTTCAGGTAATATACTTTGCCTTTTTTCTTTTTTTCTTTTTTTTGTCCCTCCTTGGATAGTTCAGTAACTGTTCTGATTCAGTTTCCACTAAGAAGTAATTTGTCATGTCATTTTTCATTTTAAGGATTCAGGAGCACATCTGTTATGGCATTTGTCCCTACACAGAGAGTCAGTGAAGACAACTGAAACTTACATCACATTTTTGTGGTCTATAAAGCTCATTAAATATTAAGCCACTTCTGTGGGTTTCAGTTTGAACCAGATTCCAAGAGCAGTGAATGAAAATAAAAACTTTACGATTATAGATTTCATAAAGTTTTTATTTCTAATCAAAAGCATGAGCTGTGAGGATGTTCGTACATGGATAGTAGTGTTGTATTCAAGTATAAGAAATAAAATTCTGGATTTTCTCATTGCAGAAAGAAATAAAGTAACTGTTGGGCCATCAGGCTGGATGTCAGTGTCAGCCACAGGGAGATGGAATAATGCTCCTTACTGTTGGAAGGAAGACTCTTTGAAATCTTACTTAAGGAGGCAGTCACCTCCGTGCAGGTATTCCCATTTCGTGTGTTCAGGCAAGACATGACTAATTTGCAAGTCTGGTTTAGTGTGATTTCTGCTATATTTGGTAAGAAGGATAGTTACCCTTAAGGAGAATAGTTAATCTTAAAGACATGAACATCTGTACAATCTTAATAATACTTTCTTAGAGAATATAGATCTGTCTTAAAGAATATAGATCTGTCTTAAAGAATATAGGTCTATCCCAAAGAATATAGATACATCTTAAGCAATACAGATGCTGTGCCGTGTTTTGTAATCTAGAATTGTTTGGTTGGTTTTACAACTTGCTCACATAGATGCTCTCACATTTTTAGAAAAATGGTGCAAGGATTACATTTCCTAAAACAACATCTTATTGATAGAATCACTGTCATTGATACCCAGCCATTGTATTAAGGAATACTTTCGTTTCAGCTCTAGACAATCAAACAGTTTTTATTTTTTAAGAAGCATTGCTTAATAGTTTCCATGCAGGAAAGTCTTAGTCCATCAGCATGTATTTTTTTTCCCATAATTTTCTTTTATTTTTTTATTTATCAGTAGTTGAATAATCTGGTATTCTTAAACCCCTCAGTCAAACTCTTTGACATCCTCTGCTTGGCAGATGGGTTTTAGCCATGCATTGTTTCTTAAAATGTTTATGTTGTCGCACGTATCATATTTTTCTCAGCTGGAAAAACATTTTTATAGAAAATCGTGTTTGCTGGTTGTCTCAAAGGTTTCAAAAGTGCTTGTAACTCTCATTTAGGCCAAAAAAATTTTACATGCAGGTATTTTATATTGCTTTGGGGAACATCAAAGCTAAAGCTTAGCAAGTCAAACATCTTTTATGAGTGGTGCTTTTT
Organism: Struthidea cinerea; assembly: GCA_013397865.1. NCBI lineage: Eukaryota > Metazoa > Chordata > Aves > Passeriformes > Corcoracidae > Struthidea > Struthidea cinerea. Next base: position 1,672,166 of record VZTI01001766.1, read on the forward strand.
TGTATGGATAGGAAGCTAGTTCCATTAAAATAGTCAAAATCCCCAAGAATAAAGATACCTCTCTTCTAAGAATTTTGCCGGGGTTTCTCTCAGATTACCGTTGAAATCACATGCTGAATTTTATTTGCAGCTTATTTTAAATTCCTATTCTTGACACATTTGAGGGTTTGTGGTTTTTTAAGGTTTCTAAATGAGCTTTATCTACTCCTAGCATCAAATATTACTGGTTTTGGAAGGCAGTGCTTGTTTCCATTGTGTAACACCGATAAGGCTACTGGTGAGTCATTGAGGAAAAAGCACCCGAATGTCCCAGTGAGGAAAACAAAATGCATTAGAAATTGGAAAGGTCCAGCACCTCTGTAATGCTTCTGATCTGAAATATACTTTGCATTAGAACTTGTTCTACCTGTATTAATTATGCACAGTACTAGACACAAGCAGGATGCTTTCTAGCATGAAAGCAGAAAAAACAGAAAAAAGAGGACTTGGATTCCAAGAACATGGGCTGAACCAGATCATGGGTGGAATTTTGCATGAAGCTTGAGAGGGTTTTTCTATCTCAGGAAAGAACTTGATGTAAATTAACTCTCAAAGGAGAGTGTTCTGATTAAGGCCAGACTGTTCCCACCCTGAGAAGTAGCCAGAGTCTGAATTCCCCTCTGCTGGCTAACCCCAGCTTGGCATGGTTAGATGTATTCTCACATACCACTCTCCAGTCTCGCCAAGGCCTGGGAATGTAAAATTCCTAATTCATCCTGCAGTGGGAGCTGCAGCTGGGCTGCAAACCATGCATGAGTCCTGCTCTGGCTGCATGCACATGGCAGCAGCTGATGGATGGGAGCCCCCGCAGTTCCTCCTCCCTGCCTCCTCTCAGCCAAGTCCCAGTGTAGCAGGGCTGGCATCCCCTGGCACACATGGCAGCCAAGTGACAAGCTGTACTTGCTCATGACACACAGTGTTAGAAGGGTCACACCAGGTGCTCTTGTTGATTCACCAGTGAGTGAAATACAATGGCATATCTCCACATGAGCTGGCTCAAATCTTGCTGCTGGCTAGTCAGTAGTGCACAAATCTGGGTTTAATAAATACGGAGCCATAAATTCAGACAGGAGCAGGAACTGGCAACTAATGATTTTGACTTTTAGTGGCCTCTGAGCTGTTTGTGCAGCTGTTTGTGAAGCCACGCTGTAAATCAGATCACTCAATCCAGGTTTTTAAAGTTCTGTCTAATCTAATCACTTTGAACCAGAATTGCCCCATTGATTAAATTCACGCTCTGGTCCCACAAACAGTTGCATTGGCACAATTGCAGCACTGGTAGACAGTGACACACAGATGGTGTGGAAAGAAGGAAGGGAGGCTGCTGGATTGTAAGTTTGTCTGTGGGGACAATATCCCAGCGTAAATCTAACCTTACTCTGAACCACAGACCCTCCATCAGTTTCAATTCCTGATCCCTCATGCTCAGCCCTTCTCAAACTGAGCCTATACTCAGGTTTACATGCTTGTTATGTCTCACCTATGCAATACTAGGTCATCCAATGGTAATAAATTGATCAAGATTAAATATGAACATGTAATTGCATTTCTTTCAAGGTTAGCCAGCTGTGAGTTACAGTGTTTAGACCAAGCTTTATCCTGGCTTTTTACTGGCAGCAGGAAGACAGATGATACCAACTCTTAACATAAAACCATCAGGAGGAAAACCACTCACCAGTCCTTGTTTTTGAGGGTTTTGGGTTTTAAATAACTTTGTACTGCCGGTTTGAATTTGTACAAAGAATTTCATGCCACATTGCCATCCAAAAATTAAATTTATTGCATCATGAAATTGCGGTTATATACTGGTGAGAGGAGGCTTTCAGCTTCTCTCATAGGTTATTTTGGAATATACCTGCTGAGTCTAGGGGAAAGGGGATGATTCTTTGTTAAAAGGTGATGTGTAGTAATATTTTAAATTCTTGTGGTATCTAACCAAAGTTTATTTCAGCTGTTGCAGTTAGAAATAAACACATGGGTCTTAGGCCAAAAAACATTACTTAAACCCTTACCCTCTCGCGGTTATATGTACTGTTTTATACCTTTCATATCCTCATGGATGTAAGAATAATCCCATACACATCTATACCAAATAAAAAGGTTTTGGCATTTTCTTACCATAATTGACGTGTACTTTCAATTTAAAAAGCAGATCTTCACCTTAATTGTCTTTCCCCTGCTGTATTTCTCTTTATAGTCTTAAAGAAAGAAAAACTGTCTCTAGGTACAAGAAGACGTTAAGCAAGGGAGAGTCAAAGTTAGAACTTGGCAAGAGCTAAAACAAAGAATTTTTCCAAGGAAATGGAGGAGACAGGTCAAATTAATTCCTTATGTAACTCCATTTACCTCAATACAGTTACAGGAAAGATGAATTTGGTACCTTCTACTTCTGTGGTCAGAAAAGGATTTCTGTGATCTCAATCAGCACAGTATAAAATAATAATTCTTCAGAAACTTCAGATTTTAAGTCTGGTAGAACTGCCCTTGTTATTTTTAGTCTATTAATATGATTGTAAAAGAACAATAGGTCTACAGAACAACAAAAAACCATCTTCATAAAAAGATTAGTACATGATGATTTGTAGCTTACATCCTTGGTAACATTTTTTTTGTGGGAAAGAGGAATTCATGACAGACTGCTAAAATGGGCAGGGACTGCAGGGACAGCTTCTCTTTCTTGTAAGTTCCAGAAGCTTTTTTCCCGTTCACTGCATTGCAACTTCAACTTTTCCCCTCTGATCTCATTCTTCTCCTCTGACCACCCCTAATTCAAATTCTCCTTTCCCTCAAGATTCTTCGGGTTCCACTGTGTGTGCAGGGGTCTCTGTGGCTTCTCTTTTCTGATGAGTTTTTTAGATTTTTCTCCTCAGGCAGAAATATTCAGCCCCTTGGGACAGATAAAGGAGAGGTGTTCAGCCTCTACCATAATTTATTTTAGATTTTAAACTTCAATATATTTAAATTTGAGATGCTTTAAAATAATGCATATTCACTGTGAGAGCCCAGTCTTCATGTGCCAATCTGTACCAGAGCCGTACCCAGAGGTTATTTCCATTTCAAAACCTTGTTATGAAACATCAGCCCTGCCTCTCCACTAACTGGAGTATTCAGGAAATACTCTTAATATCAATGTTAAGATCTTTTAATGCTGTAACATAAAAGCATTCATATAGTGTATTAGTGCAATGAAATTTAAGTCAACGGTCTGTCTTTTTTATCCTTACCAACTTGCAACTATCAGTTTTAATACAGAGGAAAGTGTCTGTGTATACAAGCATATAAAAGATGTGAAAATACAAAGGCATTTATTGAAAACAGACAAAACCAGGAAGATGATAAAATAGCAGAAGGAAGTGGCCTCACATCTAAAAACTTTTGCTTTGTATAGCAGAATTTATCACTAAAAGCTCAGGCTGGCAAGTTGCCATTCTTTGGACTAAACAAGGAATGTAACATTAAAAAGATTTGACTTAGTGTACAAAACACAATAGACACATTTGAAACTATAATGTCCTACAAAGTAATTTAATGAAACATTTTTTGTTTCTTTTTAATGTGTATTTTTAAAAGTTTCATTATATTTTCAAACAGCAGAAATCTCATTTGCACAGATGCAAGCTCTCCTCTTAAGGATGTCTGCATTGATCAGGTGTGCCATTCAGCAGGATCTATGAAATTCCCAAATATCCAAAATTAAACAATGATGGTGGAGCTGTATTTTGAAAGCAAATAATTTTATTTCAAAATAGTGGAACTATTAAAGCATGTTTTATAAAAAGTTATTCACTCTACTGCAGTTTTAATGCACAGCTGCTCAAGTAAATGTGGAGTGCTCAATGTTTTCACGCTGGACAAAGAATATGTTTTCAAAATAGACTGTGTTCTCCATTTCTTTTCATGTTTGTGGGGAAAAAATTGAAAGCATTAGGGAATAACAGTACAGTTATGCCTGAAAGACTTTCACATAGAAGTCTTTGAAATCTGCTGTTGATTGAGAACACTTCAAAAGCATGAGAATCTGGGATACTTAGTTCTGTTATTCTACCAGCTGAGAACAAATGAATTATTTTCTGCAAGGATGTTCTCTCCCCTTGGCCTGCTAAGGCCTGCGTTCTGGTATTCCTGCTGGAAGTGGTATCCAGTAGAACGTGGATAATGAGCACAGCTAAATTCTCATGACTAACCAAATCATGCCCTTGCTCTTTACTCTGTAAGGCTTTTCCAGAGCTCGGCGGGTATGAAAGACTCCAAACCTGAAAAACAAGATGGCAGATAACTACAATTAAAACAAACAGATAATTTTTTTCAGCATCCTAATCGCATTTGCAAGATAAATACACTGCCAAGTACTAGTTATGTTCTTAAATATTGTCTCATTCACAGTTAAAACCTTTTCATCTTGTTGACCAGAGTGATTATCTCCTCCATACATTAAATCATTCCATGAAGTATTTTCAGGTGTTTCTTATATTTGAATCTCCAGTGTCCGTGGAATTTCCATATTTACTCTCTACAAAGTACAGTTGCCTGGTAGTTCTTTTTCTAGCTGCTGCCTTTTCATGAAATGGTCTGGACTTCCTGCATAATTTGTACAAAGCTTTCCTTTCTATAGATGTCATTTTAATTTTGTTTTAGTAAAGCTGAGGTATTCTGGTACGAGTTAAAAAGAGAGAAATTCGTCATATTCTTCAGCTAAAATAATGAAATGATGCCTTGAAACTATTAGAAAGGAGATAATGTTGGTTTTATTAGATTATGAAACGGCAAGTAATGACAGATAAATGCAGATAAATCAGTATTCTCAGAAATCTACACTGCTAATCAATAAAAGATGTTACTCCAGAATGCTGACCATAGGCAACAGCAATGAGTAAAGCAGTGTCTTTATCACAATGGGCTTTTGGAAGGTCTGTACTAATTCCAGACTAATACAACAGCAAAGAAAGGTGTGCTTTTACCATGTGGCACCTACGGCTACACATTTGGAGTGTTTCCAGTCTTTCTACTGCACTTTTAATCATTTATGGAAAGCACTTAAGCAGAAATTTATCCTTGATCTAAACAATTAATGCATGTGTATGTTTATGTGTGTGTTTATATGTAGTTATTACATGCAGTCAGGAAAACAACTTCACATTTTATGTTAACAAAATGGTATTTTACCTCTAGATCACAATATTAGAGGTGTGCTGGGAGCATGATGAGCAAAATACTCCCTGAATGCTGTTGCAAAGCTGGCTGGACATCCTACCTTGGTTTCAGTCCAGTTTTGAACAGAGGCCTGTCCCCACTCACATTCAACAGTCACTTGAATAACGGGAACTCTTTGATTTCCTTACAGAGCCCCTTAGTAAAAGTTTGGACACAAACTCCACCTTTGAGTTTGGAGTCTGGCTTGTTAAAACAATGTCTCCTCCCCTCTGCTAACAATCAACAGTTGTTTAACACTTCTGTAGTACTTCTTTATCGTGATAACAATAGCAACTTTCTGAGATGTCATGTGACATTGTCCCTGAATTACTGAATTTACTCTTGATGGGGCTGTCTTCTGTTCTAAGTGGAAATTGCAAGGAGACACTATTACTGCTGTGCCAATAAATGTGTCAGTCATAACACAATTTAGAATAACTGGCCAAAGTAACTGTAGATTCTTCCTTACAGTGACAAGAATTTATACAACTTAACAATGTTTGTCAGATTAATTTGAAAAAAGAAGTATTGTTATTTAAACTGTGATAAGAAAAGGTACTCTGAAAATACACCCGTTTCTTCTAACAGCCTAATTTCTTGTAAGGACTTTCTAATTAATTTTGATGTGACTTCATTAACTCTCAATTTCAAGAAGATACTCCAGTATATTTTCTTGATCAGTAGTAGTGGATAAAAATCTTAAAATTGTGTTTAACTGCCGCACCAACATCAAGCAAAGTGCTACAAGACCCAGCATATCACAAACTAACAATGTGTAGCTGAGAAAGAAAAAAATTAGAATTCAGTACTCCAGGAAATAAAAAAGTTACACTTCCTTTGCATAAAAAGCTTTAATAACCTTGCTAACAATTACTTTGAGCAGTTCATGTGAGACTGTCTAAGATTAAAAAGCAATAGTAAGTTTAAAGCTATGTAAAAAGTCTTATCAAAAGCTTTTATCAATTTAATCATTCAAATAAAGTAGCAAATTTTACCGTTTTATAAACTGGAATTCCAAAGAAATTTCTCTTAGAAGACCATCTATATGCTATAACTTTAGACATGATGTATTTTATTTTTATAGTTCTCAGTTGGTAAATGCTGACTCTTTTTTCCAAGATAATACACTTAAAGATGGCTGTTCTATAAAGAGTACAGTATTTGGAATGGATGCAATGAATTTCTAGGCCCTTCAGGAGCATGATATTGTCTCAGTTTGAATGTCTGGGAAGATTCATGTTGACTCTGCTGTGGGTAGGGCTGCACTTTTAACCCAGACTAAATTTAATGATATTCCCATAAATCACCAAGTCCAGGCATTGCAGCTCAGCTCATGCAGGCAGATCCTCAGCTCCAGAGCTCTGATTAAGTCAACAGGGCTAGACATCAGTACTGATCTTGTGTGATTGGATTACAGGATTGGAGCTGTGATTTGTCCTACTGAAACCACTCTAAGGTACTTAAACAGATAAATCCTACTATCAGATTTCTTTTCTTATTGATTACACTTTCTGAAATGCAGAAAAAAAAAAAAGAAAAACCAAACCAAAAAACCCCAACCTTGCTTTCTCCACGTAGCATTCTGATAAGGTGCATGTAGGGCTGGAAGGACAACAGAAATACCTCTGGGGGAATAATAGTAGAAGTGTGATTTTCCTCTTCCACAAAAAGGTTGTAAAATATTTGTGCTTTTTTTATTTCCTCTGAGCCCATTTCCAGTCCTTGATTAACCCCACACTCCCTGTGTGATATCAGCTATTTGACAGTTCCTGTTACAAAGGAAAATCATATCTAGGTTGCCTTCTGTCTCAAGTTTTAATTCATACCTTCTCATCCCATGTTTCTGGCAAAATGATCTATCAAATTAAACCAAGAAGACGTTCAAAGCACTTATTTTTAATTGGTTGGTCTTTCTGGTTTTTTCTCCCTGAGTTTATTCCTTGCCTCTCAGGTTTGTATGTTAGGCTGAGAGAAGTCATCTTGTGTATCACGTTATCTTATCATGGCTGGAATATCTGCTAGCAGGCAGAAGAGGCAGATCACCTGCTGAATTTAACAAGCACATGTGAATAACAAAGATTGACCAGAGGTATTTTCACTTATGAAAGCACCTTTTATACTAACTATAGTAACAATAGCCATATACAAAATAGAATCAAACCTTTGGGCAGTGCTGTTTCAATAGGGGCCTTCAGAAAAACCACTTCCTATGTGATGAAAGAGAAACTGCTCAAAAATCTGTTCAAGAACACCTACAATTCTGTATGGATACTTTATGAAAATACATTAGAATTAACTGTAAATTGAGCAAGTAGCAAAAAAGCTTGATGAACTGACTGTAACAAAATATCCAGTGATGAAGAGCTCTGCAGACTTCTGCTTGCTAGCATTGGCAAGTAAGTAGTTTAGCTAAAGAGAAGGAAAGCAGAAGATACAGCTATCAACTGCAAACGAAAGATTATAAACCAGGAAGAAAATGTGAGGAAGAGCTCTGAAAATTATGATTGACAGTGACAACACAGACCAGACAGCTTTTATTTTAAGCAACAGATTGTTGGGAACATAACACCATATATCAAAGTGAAGGACTTGAAACCTGCTGTAGTCTGTACAGATGTTCTCACTCAGAAAGCAGCTAGAGGGAACGGAAGATAAAAGAAGGCTGTCCAACTTCAAAAAAGGTTTGAATTTTCATTCTGTTTTGACAAGTTTTTGTGCTAGTGAGTGATTTTCAGCGTGATAGAAAATTCAGCATCTACAAACCTGACCTAAAGTGAGAAACACCTGAAGGGGTACAAGCGGGCCCTTAAGAAGGTGCTATACAACATCATAAAATATTTTTTGTTGTTTTAATCTTAAATGCTTTTATATTGAAGGAGGCAGAAATTGGAAATGCTGTAACTGTTCTAGCTCTGGAGCAGGTCATACGTGCTTGCAGTGAGCATGCAGTACATGGAATGCAAGGCTGAGATCTGAGAGGCAATTTAGGAATCCCTGCTGTAGAAAAGATTTTTTATGACACAAAGCAAGACAGGATTACTGAGCTCAGAAGGGTTATTTGTGAATAACTTCCAGCTAAAGTGATTAAGGGCTTCAGCCACTAGCCCCAGAAAAAAACCAACAAAGCATCAAAAACATCCTGCTTGTCATGGCTGCTGGCTTTTTGTTCAATGAGCAAGAGGTCTGTGTTGGTTTTGGTCCTTTGCCCTTGGGGACACTTTTAACAAAACATAATACTTGAAAGAATTCCAAAATGTGTTTGTTTTTTTTTTTTCTTTTCTTTGAACTACGAGGTTAAGGATAAATAAAGGAGTATTTTGATATGTCTGAAAAATACTTGTGATAACAAATAGACAAAGCACTTCCTAACGTTCAAGACTTACAAGTGCTTTTTTTACAGTTCTTGATAACAAAACTCCCATCCAATACTTTCTTTTTTAATGGAAGGTAAGGCACTCCATCACTTCTAAAAAATCGTCTCTTTAAGAAATATGGCTATCTTCAGCAGAATCTTTGGTACTTGTGTTTGGTTTGAGGTTTTGGGGTTTTTAAATTTTAAGCTGCTGTAATATCTGCTAGAAAAAGCAAGAGCTAAGAAACACACTGAAGAGATAAATGCTGTGATGAGTGGAAATTGCTAAAAGGTTCCTCTGGCGATCTCAGATTTGCAGAGAGGAAATTTGGGCTTCTGTACAGATGAGTTGCTCTTGCAGAATTTTACAGTATGAGATGAACAAAGAGACTACCACAAAGTCATAGGCCACTAGCTTGAATCCAACTTCAAAGCATTTCAGATCCTAATAGGAAGAGATGTGGATATGCACACAGTAGCATGTCTGTTCCTGAGTTTATTTGCAAAACTATTCAGAGCTCCTTAGCATTCCCCATTGCAGGTATCATGCCCAATTACATAAATGTATATAAAACTACTGATAAACCATCTGAAAGTGATGACAACAGGAGTAATTAAGGCTGTATCATATCAGTGTCACAGTGGGTGGCTGGAACATCCTGGACAGCCAAAGGTTACAATTTACTACTTCAGGATCTGCCACACAAATTCCAAAAGCCATGAGGAACCTACAGTGATGTGCAGGGAGCACTGATAACACTTTCTTAACCATGGAGATCTAACCACATGCCAAAACCTTACAGAACTTTATTAATAGATTATTATATTCAGTTTTGCCCCTCCTCCTTTCTTCCTGTTTAAATGCTTGTTTTGAGGGACAATAGGATCTCAGCACTCATCATTAAGAAAATTAGTACACATTAATTCTGTACTCAAAGTATCAGCCTTTTCTTCAGGGTTGCCAACACCAGTTGTTTTCAGAATACAGCTTGTAACAATAACATACTTCCTCAAAACGTATCACTTGTGGCAGCAAGGGACCCCCAGATCAAACAAAAACGAAGTTTTTTGAGTTTAGAATCAAAGCATCACCTGATAGCAGCTTTCAGAAGAGAGATCTCTGAAGGGTGAGCAGCTCCTCCTTTAGTATGTTTTTTAATGTTCAACATTAAGCAGAGGATAGATATTTATTCTGCTCCTTTAATGGGAATATTTCATTCAGCAAAAACAAGAGCTCTGGCATATCTGTTAATACCTCAGTGATTTTAACTGTGCAGAGAAGCACCCAGCAATGTTTATCCTCGATGATGCAAGAGAGGTGCTATGGCCATTACATGTATTTACCATGGTTTGCTTTCCCCTTGAAAATGAAACTGTGCTGCAAGACTGGAGCTAGTTAGTTAGGAAATACCTTGGAATTACATTGAAAGTAACTGGCTTGTTAAGGTTTCTCACCAAAAGAAAAGTGTGTAAAAAGAATGCTTGTGAATGAATACTGGTGGCTAACATCATTAAGCTAGCCTTGAGTTCAAATACCAAATTTCCAAGGTGAGGTATAAGCACTGAGCCCTTTTATTCTCACAGAGGTTTTAAATTTGCTTTGTTTCTGTAAACACAGATCTCTCAAATTGTACCTCTGAAAAAGCCACTCACTGTCTGACTTTATATTGTCAGAAACACAATCTCTTTAAGTACATCTGTACAATTTATACAGTGAAAAATTGCAATGAGAAGCACCAAAACGACCTCTTGTCTTTTAAAAAAGATTTTTATTTCTGTTTTTAAATAGCTTGACAAAACCCATCCATTGGTACTCTGAGTTCAGTTGTAAACAGTTACGATACATGACCGCTGTGTATTGATTTTGTACATTAACCTATTTGCAGTGACAATCTGTAAGACAAGTCAAGCTGAAATGCACTGAGCTGAGATGTACTAACAATGCCTCAACTGAACATACTCCAAAGACTGATGTGCAACTCCCTCCTGTGGTGTGAGCGAGCAGCATCGCAGCCAACAGCTTCTGGCAGCTCGGGGAGCGCTCCCGATATTCCAAAGTCTGTATTCAGGTTTCAAGTCTACTATGGAAACTTCTCTCCCAAGTTAAAAGTGTCACAATACATTTTTAAAATACATACAAAGTTGTAAACATCTTTCTCTGGAACAAAAGAAATGGTTTGTGCCAGCCTTCTCCACCTCCCACATTGCAATAAAAAAATAAGAAGAATTAAAAAAAAATAGGGCCAAGACCAAGGCCATAGACTAAACTTGTTCTGCAGGGATGACATCACAGTTTACAGGAAGTATTGAGTATCAGCACTGAAAATTAGTCACCGTCAGGTAGCAGAACCCATTTTCAAGAAATGGTTTCACTCAACTTCAAGTGATGAATCAGGCACTAAATATTAGATTTCCCTACTTTTAAGAACAAAAGCTTAAATTACATTTAGGTGTTATGTTTGATAATTGCTAAAATTGACTACAAACAGAAAATTAAACACTGATACTTTTGCAATTTTGGTTTTGACCACTTTTGCTATCAGGTTTATACGGATCTTCCATGAAGAAGGAAGGAATTTGCAAAACAGACTGTAAATATATGGAGATCACAGAAATAAAATGGACCTTTTCAAGGCAGATTTTTTTTGTGGAAACCTCTCTGGCCATTTTCTAAAATGTTTTAGCTTTTAAATTTATTTCATCATTAACAATGAAATAACCATCTTAGGCTGAGTCTTGTATTACTAATTCCAGAAAGACTAAGATAATTGAGATTTTTGGAGGCAGTAGAGGATTAATTTCGAAGTACAATAGGATTTGCTTTTACCAGTGCGGGCTGGTAAAGGATAGCGTTATTCTAGCACTTCAGTATTTATTATTCTTATTTTCACACTGTCAGGAGATTGATATCTATGGTAATTTAAGTATGAGAGTTGATAATAAATATCAGTATTTTCATAGGCAACATTTGGTTTATTTTAAAGTTCTATCAAACGCAGCTCTTCCATGAGGATTGGAGGCTCTGCAGTCTAAAAAGGGTCCCCCTCGCCCCCAGTTGCTGCCTGTGCTTCTCAGAAACAAGTGTCAGAACACATTTTATTCTGTGCACACTTAGGGGGGAAAAAAAAAGGCTTCAAAATATTCACGTGAATGTACTCTTTAATTTTTTGAGAAGTTACACTGTTTAAGTTCTGACCTTACTGTGTTTTGTAAGCCCCAAATTCTAGCTACAATTCTCAGCTGACAGAGGTACCACACATGCAAACTAAATACTGGATTTTAACTAAAGCAGCTGTTTTGAAGAGAAAAAAAGCAGAAATATGTCACATTGACTACATATTGCTCTGTCAGTTATACCACCTGTCATACACCCTAATGAGAGACCATGGACTCTTACATGCCTGCATGGTTTCTGTCAATTTGTTGTGCATAATTAATTACAGGACAATGTTTCTGAGGTGGAACAAAATATCAGCATATGCTTATGCTGAGAAATCATAGGGAGAGAAATATATGTAAGACCAGGCCATAAAAACAAAAGGAGCAACCTGACAATAAGATTATATATTAGGAGAGTACATACAGGCTTGCTTCTTCCAAAAATTAAATGTGTATACCTATAAGGGGCAAATGTGGAGAGAAGGAGAAAGGAAGCAAACTTTGGCAAAGTTTAAGAAAGTGCAGTCTTCATAGTCCTAAAAATAACTTTTAGAAAAAGAGAAATAAACCACAAACAGACAACAAACCACCAAACCTCAAACAACAACAAAACCAAACTCAACACTGAAAAAGCAAAAGGCTCAAAAATGTCTACAGCTGGAACTGTCTCCAGTGCAGGATGTTGCAGACGCACGATTGCTCAGATTGCACTGGCTAAAACCACATGGAGAAGTAACACCACCATCTCTACTGCATTTTGCACTGCAATGTCAGAAAGTAAATAAGCATTTGCATAAGCATCCCAACATCATACTGTGGTAAAACACTTTTTATCTACATGCAGAGATACTCTGTGCACACACATTTAAAAGTATATTTTCTTCTCAAGCAGTACACCATATAGTAAATTTTCACTCGAGTGTAACTACTAGGAAATTCTCTAAATACTGAGTATTTTCTTACTTCTTTTCTAAAGGCAGAAATAAAACTCTGCTATGTAGTGCAGGAAGGATCTGGACACTAATCAATGAAATTTTAGAAAGCACAAGTTGTTTAGTAGAACCCTGACATTTTGCTTAGAAATAACCTCTTTCTAGAGCAGGATGAGAGACAAAATACAGAAATACGAAGGCAACTCCTGGTTGAGTACAAAGATCCCTTACCCCCTACTAAGAATGTTATTTTTCTGTACTATAATAATCATCTGAGCCAGTCTCAGCCCTAACAGCACATTAACTCAGGAAAATTTTCCACATTGGACGTAGTGAAGCCATGAAACTCCACACAAACTGGTTCTTGGCCAGGATACCTTCCATCTTTTGAGATGAGTTAATAGCAAAACTTCTATAGGAAGAAAACAGTGGCCTAAACCATAGAGTGTCAGATTTATCTATAGTTTCAAAGGATGGATGCCATCCTTCAGGTTCCCTATTCTCCCTCCAGACAGGAAAAGCCATTTAAACATTGTCTCTGTCAGGGCAGACAGTTCTGTTAGTGCAAGAACAGCGCTTTCAATCAACCCATGGCCTCCCCAGACTTAAAGTGCAGTATATTACATGAGATTTTAACATACCAAACTATCCTTTATTTGAATTTCAGAAGGAATGTTCAAGTTAAAATTACCTTTTAGGTTTTAAGCTATAAAATTCAAGGCAAGGTACATAAACTATCTTAAAATGGATTAAATCCACTCATTTAAGACATATTCTTTGTATCTTATGTTCAATATACATATAATACACAACAAATATCCATCATTTCATTTAGCTCTGTTGTATTTAAAGTGATCCTGTAATAAGTAATGAAAGGCCACGCACTCAAACAAGACTTTGCTTAAAACAGGACTGTGATACGTAACACAATTCAACATTCCAAGATCTCCTCCTGCAAAGGCTTGTCATCGATAAGGAGAAAACCCTTGGCACTCTGCTGTACACACATTTAAATTCTAGTTTACTGGTGGTGTCTCTCATGTTTCATTTCGCCCCCCCTTTAAAATCACCATGAAAAATAGGAGCATTAAAAAACTGGATTCATGTTTTTATGCCTTTAGCTACTCCTTTTGCCTATTAACCTGACAGTCTCACCTGCAAGTTTCTGTGTATAACTGTGGTTCCCAAACCATGCAGTGCCCGAAGGACATACAGCAGAGAATGTTCCAGGCCAGACCAGTCAGCTGCACACAAGGGCTCAAGTAACAACTGCAGGTACAGCTGTGCCAACTGATCCTTTGTACAGAAGTCCAAGCACTCAAGTTTTGGGTGCAGGACTGTGTTCATGCACAGCTTAAGGTAAGGCTCACCATCCAGGGAAAGTACGGCTGTACCTATGGAGCAGCTTAGAGAGATTAGTATGGAGTTGCACAATGTTGCTTATGTCTTTAGCAATCAAGCCAGCTTTAACAGGCTCCAACCCTCCCCTCCCTGCCTTCATTCCTCTGCCCTCAGCTCTGCCAAGTGGTTTTTTGGGTCAAGATACAGGCAGACAGCAGTTTAACACCTTAACTCCAAGCCACAGACATTTGGAGAAGAGTCTTTGTTTCTGGTGTTCTGGGATTTCAGATCCATATCACTTCAGGAATCTTGAACCTCTGCAATACCACGTGTTAATTTGTGTTAATACCACTCACTGCAAGGCTGATAAATTCCAGCAGTGGAGATGAGAGTGAATGGTTTGACTAAGAGGGAACTGTTCCTGTCACAGTAATGACTTACAATACATAATCCAGTATTACTTTGGGGCTTTCGGTCACTTCATGACAGGTAATTGCATGGTCAAAAGTCTACAAGTTAAACAATCATTTAAATACACACCAGGGAAAAAGTTATTTTCTAAATTAAAGTAAGTGGCTTTTCATCTCTTTTAGCATCCAAAAGAAACAATCAGCCAATGGGGATAATGAAAACACAACGTATCATTTAACATAAAAAGTAATATATCTTATTTTCAGTACTCAAATAAGATTAAAAATTTCCAACATTGCTCCCTGTAACACTGATAACCAGCATCTCATCTTCATAATCAAGGACTTCTCTACCCATGTGTGCTAACAGCCCAATAAACACCACACTGGAAATTCTACTGGCTTTCCAGGTAAGTTCAGTTTAAACTAGATGCAAAATCACTTCCTGTCTTTACAAGATGAAGCAAGACCAGCTGGCAAAAAGGATACCAAGTGTGTGAATCACTGGCATGGCTTTACTCCACATTAAGCCCTCACTTTTCAGTCAGAGTGAAGGGGAAGCTGAAAATGCGTCCTAACTCCCACACCAACACCTCCCTCTTTACGTGAACCTTTAGAGCACATTAAGCCCATCTACAGCAACGCCCTTGCTGAGAATTTTGGACATTGAATCCAAAGTTTGACCTACTGCACAATGAGTCCCTTCACTGAAGCGCCAACAGGAGCCTATTCCTCAAAATTCTATTCACCAGCAGCTCTATGGAGTCCAGCACTTTTGCCCCATTCTTTGGCAAACCTCATTGTTAGAAGCCTGTCCCAAAGCCAAAGTCAATAGGCCCAGAAGTTATTACTGTACTTCAGCAATAACAATCACTTTTTCAAGGAAAAAAAAATTGTTTTAGAAAGCTGTTTACAGTGTCTATTGTAGCACAATAAAGCTCACAAGATATTGTTAAAATAGAGCAGTGAACACTGCTGAGAATTACGCTGCATTGAAGACCACCCTCCCAACAGCTTTCCAGTTCCAAGTGCTTTAAGGACTGATATATTGGCTGCTGTTGGATTCAGAGCAGGAATTCAATTCTACAAGAAACAAGTTTCATTGGAAATGGTTATAAATAGTACTAACCAGAACACTCCACCAATACAAACTCTAAAGAAAACAAAGGATCTGTGCTAATCAAATTGGGTTCTAGTTTAAACAGCAGACCTGCAGAAGTCCCAAAGAGTCTGAAGATTATGAAGTTCTTTACTCAGATGCAGCTATTCCGTACAAAAAAAAAGTCCCTATTCTTCCAACAGCCAGTTTAAGTAGCAATTACACAACTATAATTTTTACTTTACCTATCTACTTCTCACTAAAACCTGAACTGTAACCTTGTCTCTCTTATTTTCTGCTAGTATTAAAAATAGTAGTTACTAAAATCTCTCTATTTTTTTACCTTCACTACTGCATACCAGAGACCTGCTAGTGCAAAAGCTAGCACAGAGATTACTAGCTGTATGATGTGAAAAGTATTAGTCACATATTGTATATTCAAAAGCATTTGCTCGTATCCAAGTGTTTGCTCTGAAGACACCAGGTTTAAGTAACAAAGAAAAAAACATGGTTTCTGGTTGTTTATGAGTCCCACAGCACAGTTGTTAAGTGAGGCAACTGGATTAGAACAGGGATCAGGAAGTCCACCAAGCTCCAATGCTTTAAAAAATGCAAACTGCAATTCAGTCTCTTTGCTACTGCTCATTTCTAATTCCAGAAACCACAGGTTTTTATTATACTGCAAATTTCCCAGCCAGAATTGTGCAAAACATACAAAGTTGTCTCCTGGGCAGCATGAGCTGAAGTCTCCAGAAATGCTACAAGCTTCTTCCAGCCAGCCTGTTACTGAAATACCATCGATGCAGTGAGAAACCCTATCGAGACTGTCTTTCCCAGAAGAAAAATGCAGATGAAATGATTCCTTCCCAGGAGCAGCTGCACTTGAGTTCGTCCCTGCTGATTCACTGAAACTCAGAGGCATCTCCTTGCCAACAGAAGGCAGAGGTATATTATTAAAGAGAGAACAATTCCCGGTGTTATTTAATTCTTGTAAACTGCTACTGTGATTTTGAGAACTGTCCAACATGGAATGCACATGTGTTAGGTGAGCTGCTGGCTTGTGATGATCTGGGCCATTGTCACGTACTCGTTTCTGGGTAAAATCTTCTTTCTTCATAGTCCTAGAGCACACGAGCACAGCTTTGCTGCTTCACAACAGGCTGGATTTGAAGAAGAGTGTGACTGACTAGTTGTAGCATACAGTGCAAGCAGCACACCAAATCACAAGTTAGTGGATCTCAATATGGACCTAAAGAGAAAGAATGCAGGAAATTATTACACTGATACCGCAGTTTCCTAGTTCCCACTATAAAGAACCAAAAATAATTTAAAATCTTTCACGTAAAGAATAACCCAGCTACAGAAAGTAACAGTTGTCCCACCAGACAAATCTCCCTACAGGCTGCTTGAGCACATCCAGAGGGGTAGGAAGTATACTCAAATACCAGCCGCCTTCTGTAGTTTCAGTTTAATCTGCTACAAGCTCTCTTTTGGTGACAGGCAGGAAAGTGAGTCAGCAAACGAGCAGCCAGAGAGATTCGCTGTGTAACAGCAGCATTTCCCTTAACCAATAGATACACAGGCTGGGACTGATGAGAGGCTCAACATGAAAGGCTAATATTAAAGTAATCCTCCTGTAAACAGAAGTGCAAGCTGAAATCAGACACACAACACTGGAAATCAACAATGTACCACAAACAGCTTCCTGGAGCGGAGGGAACTGGTCAGACTGGCTGCCCCAGCGGAGTTAGCGGGTATCAGCTGTAGCACAGTCAAAGGACAGGCTGGTGGTGTTCCAGAACTATTCTGTACCAACACTGATAACGAGCAAAGACAAGGCTTTTTCAGCTACCAGGGTTACTAAGCTACGTGTACAACTCCTGGCCATGTGGCTTATTTTCAGGCTTCAGAACCGTAGGGCAAATCCCCCAAAACAAAAATAGGATATGCCACATTTTGACCTCTTCCCATTTCAAATTATCTTTTACAAGTAACAAACTCCAACCAGACTTGTCTTTCAATACTTGGCCACCGGCCAGATGTCAAAATTTTCATTACAGCTATGTTTACGAGGAGAAAGAGTGTCCAATCCTTGGCTAGAACAGATGTTTGTAGTGACAGTGCATAGCCTGCTTCTGTTGCCAGTTAAGTTAAAAGTAAATCTTTCATTTCATCACAAAAACAATGAAACTTCAACCCTGCAACAGGTCAAAGCTGTGTTAGAGAGTCCCATGTTTTGTAGAAACAGACTCAGAACAGGAGAGATACAAATTAAATCTGAACCATCTTTTTCATGCAATAACATTGGTATTTAAAACTGGGCGCGTTTCCCCTGCTGCAACTGTTCTTGATTTCAAAGAAAAACCAATAAATTGATGAAGGAAATTGTTTTCTTCGCTGCTTGGTGTCAGGACCGTGCTATCAAAGTGCACAGATTCACAATTTATTCCCAGTGTTTAAGTCAACTCTGGCTTAGGAACAGGAACGCGGCACGTTCGCTGCTAAGACGCAGAGCGAGCAGCACAGCGGGGCACTCACAGCTGGCCACCGACGAGGGCACGGCTCCGGGGCTGCAGCCGTGCACGGCCCGAGAGACACTGCCCCGGGTGACACAGGGACGGGCACTCGTCCGGGCGAGCTCCGCCGTTATTCGGGGGAGCGGCCGCGAACCGCCCCCGGGCCCGGCCGGTGACACCGGGACACGAGCCCGCCCCAGCCCCGCCGCCCCCGCCCACCTGCAGCCGCACGTTGAGCATCATGGAGGCGACGATGTAGAGGTAGGGGAAGTTGATGCGGAGCTTCCAGGCCAGGTCGAAGAAGATGAGAAGGGTCCTGGTGAGCCC
>VZTI01001766.1:1699396-1726222 GCA_013397865.1 Struthidea cinerea
CTGGGCTGGCCGGCCGAGCCTCGCATCGCCGTGGGGCCGGTGCTCCGGGGCCGGGGCCGTGGTGGTGACCGAGTGCTTCGCCTTAGTGCGGGCAGAAGCGGCCGCTGTGAATGAACAGGGTGTGCTGGGCTGTCCGGGCAGGCCGGGCCGCGTCCCTGGACTGCCACTGCTTGCTGGTGTTCTTTCATCACCGAAGTAGTCCAAGTGTATTAAAAAATTACCATTTTGTTAATTAGATGAGAAAATTAATATTGATTTGAAATACCTTTTGGGAAAGTAACAAGCTTACTACCTTTTAGGGCTTGATTTTTGACATCTGACTTTTGCAGTAAAACTGAATGAAATGGGCTGAACTCTATGGAGATCATAAGTGCTTTTGGGCAGAAACTGCTTTTTTGCCTGCAGACATCTGGTCTTGTAAGGCTCCTGTCTAAAGGAGACTGATAGGCCCTTGAAATACAAATAGTTAATGATATACTTGTCTGTAAAGAGCTGTTACACCTACAGTATCTTAATATGGTGTTGCTTATATGTGAAGCAAGTTGGGAATGCTTTTTAGAATCGAGTTAACTCATAAGTTTAGCAGTTGGATTCAGTGTGAGGAGTGCTGGAATTGAGGGAAGAGTTTGTGTGTTTGGTACTTTTGAATATTCTCCACGATACTATTCCCTTCAGCTCCGAGGGATTCTCTCTCACTTACTGGATGTCAGAGCTCAGGGGAACATCACAGGCCAGCTGGAAAACAAGACTTGTCTTATGCAGTTTGAGTTTTTTTTTTTTCCTTTAGGAGGAACAAAAATCCCAGTGTAGGCTGAGCATAATCGGTATCACAGCAAACTTCTGTAGATGACAGAGGAGTGAAGTGTAGCTAAATGGACTCACTACAGTGGTCTGTAATTTCACGTGGTGCCTTAATCTTCAAGTTATTTGTGTGTGGGGGGGGTTGTTGATTTGTTTTTAACGATGTAGAATCCCTAATAAGGCAGCTAAGTATGGTTGAAAAATAAACCTTGCAGTGTGACAAATTTGTTTTGACTTGCTATGTAAGATTTGGAGCCATATGAACATGAAAGTGGTATCTTGATAAATCATTTTCATAGTAGTGTAATTCTTTGATGCCAGATAACTGCGGGCTGCTCTTTTGCTTCTATCGAATTTAAACCGAACAAAATCACTTTTCTACTACATATTTTTTAATTCATCTGAACTCTGTATTTACAATGCTGTAAATAAATGTGATGCATCATGTTTGGGTGGGGAAAAGGTTCAGTCTACTTCCGCCTCTAGAACTGAGAACTCAGCACAGATGAACTGTATAATGTTCACTAATTCATTCAACAAAACAGTTCTTTGGGTCATTTGCTTTGTAAACCATCCTTCTTCCTAGAATTTTTGTTGTTCTTTGTCTTGGAAATGTAAGTGGTGTAGTTCTACCTGACTTTTGTACGTGTGTTAACAAAATACGGTAGTTTAATTTCTTTTCCTTCCTCCTTAGTTAGAAACAAATCTTTCTTAAAGATCTGTTTAGGTACTGTTGCTCAGTTTTGGTAGCTTTGTATAATTCTCTGTTCACTGTTTTAAAAAAATATTTAACTATTTGTGTTTCTTTGTGCTGTTGCTGCTTCAAGAGCTCCAGCATTGCAGGTATTCTAGGAAACACCATGTTTGGCTGAGATAAGGCCAAAGTTTTAGTGTTCCTGTAAAACAGTGCAGGTTAAAGATTTGCTTATGCACTATAGAACTTGGGTATTGTTTTATGTACCCTCCACAAAGATCTGCTAGGAACAAAATAAACAAAGACGTAGAAGTACCTGTGGTTATTTCTTTAATTTGTTAATGAGTAGGCTGTTTCTCATACATAACTCATGTTTTGTTCTTAGAGTTTTGACTAGTGTATGTTTAGGCAGCTAACTTGACTAGAAAAGTGTGGCATGTGTGCTAGCTTGGGCTAGCATATTTTCCCCTTGGTTTTTTTTATTTCACTGTGGGGATTGTTTGGGGGAAAATGAATGACAACTGTTGCTTTGAGCTGTCATGATAAAGAGCAGGAGGAATGTGCAGGACAGATGAAGAGCAGCCGCTGGAGTAACTGCAGGAATTGCTGTTGATTGACACTTGAGAAAAAGCATTGGTGGAAGTTATTTTTAGCAGCTTTTGTTTTCACTCCAGAAAGGCAGCTGTTAAGTGGTACAAAATCTCCAGCGATGCTGTGTAACGTTTGGAGAAGTTCTGCGTTTTGGAGAAATTTCCAATTACTGGATGCCACAGAAGTTGTCACACTTTGTGCTCTTCTGTAGGCATTTTTAAGTTGTGGAAATACTGTAAGAGCAGTAATTCAGGAGCTCTTGTTTGGAATTCTGCTTAATCTGAGGCCTTGTCTACTAAAGCCGTGCTGTATTTGCTTTGATGGCCAGTGAGAAGGGGAGGGCATAGGGTAATTGGCTTCTTACCGAGTGTAGTGCAGTGTTTGTGTGAGATGCTGAATACCTCAGGTCCCTCCTGTGCCATCTAGAGAGAGTCCAGTGACTTGAGATTTGGTAACTTGTGTTACTGAACGTTTCAAAGCTTTTAAAAAAGTACTAGTATTGTAAGTACTGAAGAGCATATTTGGGAGAGGGTGTGTCACCGTGAGTAACACAGCTTATCTGAGAGCCATATGCAGCTAAACCTACTACAGCAGCAGTACTGAACTCTTGATCTGAGGGTGGTACTAGGGAAATCTCAGCTACTCTTTAATGTCTGAGCAAAGACCTGGGCTGTTGTGCATCGTGTCTGCCAGAGAGGTAGGTCATGTGCATCAGAGAAAGGGAGAAATGGCACAAGCAAAGCCTTTTGTGAAGGCTGCCGTCTGTTTGCAGATAAAACATGGCTCCAAGCAGCTTTACTACAGTGGGGAAATTTCGTAAAACTTGTTAGCATAAATAAAGAGAAGGAATGTTTTGTTTTCAGGAATTAATACAAATATGGTTATATAAATACATTGATTCCTGGGTGCTGCTCAGAATCAAAAAGGGACTCAGTGCTGTCTTTCGTTGAGGTAGTTTTGTTAAGCGTTTAAAGCTGGATTTCTGTAGGCCATGTTTTTAATGACAGTCAAATGTTGCTAGTTTCATTTATGTAATAGTGGGTGGACAGAGCTGTGATTAAGTAGTTGCTAGAAATCTTATGACTAATCTTGGTGTTATTTTAGATTCTTAGTCTCAGCCTTTATGTACAAGGATTTAAACTTTGCCAAACAGTTGGAATTCACTTTAGGGGAGTTGCTTTATTACAGAAATTAGAAGTCTAAAAAAGTTGATAAAGCACTTAGAGGATGTACTTTATAAAGGTAGGCATTAGTGTTTATTTTTAAGACTGGTGACCATAATGATCTGATTCGTGTGGCAGTGAGCCAAAAGGCAAGGAAGGCAGGAAACCTGGATGGAGCAAGTCTGAAATGGGGTTGTTGAACGTGTTTTTTCTTGTTTAAATGACTCTAGCTGATTGGTGCTGCAGAAACACACTACAGGCACTTCTAAGCTTGGAATGAAATCTCTCACCACCTTCCTGTGCTGTTTTGATTAGCCAGAACAGACTTGGGAGTTTCAGTGCAAGGTGGGCAAAGGAGCCCGGATGCACAGAAAAGTTCTTGATCGGCTGCTGAAAATGTTGAGTTCAACATTAATTTGTTGGAAGCTCAAATTACCTGTAATGACTACTGGAAGCTGAAGCGTCAGCCCAAACAGGTTCCAGAAGCGTGAGAACGTGTCGTGTGTGCGCCTCAAGAGATTCCCGAAAGCATTTGGCTGTTGCTCCGCTCGGGATCCTGAAGGTTTTCCCGCTGTCCTTTGTGAGCTGGCCCAGCACAGCCGGCTGTGTGGTGGTGTGAGAGCAACTCCGCTGCACATCCAAACTGATCTAACTCATCAGCAGGCAGCTAAAATAGCAAGTTGTCCTTATGGGGGAGGAATAACTTTCCTTAACTCCTTGTTCTGGCTTGTTAGAGTGTTAGTTCAGGAGCTAAGATGGGATCTCCTCTTTTGACAGCTGTTAAACAGGTATCTCCGTGGTGAACTGCTGCTTGATTTTTTTTTTTCCCCACACAAGTTTTTTTAAAGGGTAAATCCATCTACTTTTGAGCCCAAGTATATCTCAAACCTTTTACAACAAGGGAATGTTCAGAGGTTGTACTTAATGAGAACAGAATTAAATGCCTCCTTTCATGATGCTATTATAGCTTGGTAAAGAGAGTGCGTGCTGAAAGGAAAAAAACCCTCAGACTGTGTGAGGAGCTGGTGTCTTAGAAGCAGGTGTGAAAAGCAGGGTGGAAAACTGCATGGTATGGTCAGAGTTGCAGCAGATGGGGTGGTATGGCAGGTACTGGCTCAGAAATGTAAAGCAAATTACAATTCAAAATGGGTGTGTAGGACAAAATCCCAGATAATTTTGCACGCTGGAGCGACTCTTCCATAGCTCAGGCATTTCAGGTGATGTCAGAAGCGGCTATCGAATACCTTGTTGGGCTAATGCAGTGAGGAACTGCTTAACTGTGAACGGAGAGACTTTAGTTAGAGATTGAGCTGTGATTTACGGATGTGACAAAGCTCAAATTCACTTGTGAAAGATTTAGTTCAGGAAGCTCATGAGTCAAACCTCATACTAATGGCACGATCATACGTGTAGGTGCAGCAAGGTTTCAAAGTTACTGCTGACTGGCTTTGAGCAAATCGCTGTAGTGATAAAACATCTGCAAGACAATGCAGCTTTCCCTGCCCAGGAGCAGGAAGGGGGATCGGGCAGGGTGTGAGGCTGTCTGGCAGCATCGCCTTGGAGGAACAAGCTCCCCGCTGGAATCTCTCACACGGTCAAAGGATTGTGCGCTGCAAGTGGGAAGCCTGCAAGGGAACCAGTCTGCAGTGTCACGGACACTCTTTGCATACATTATTTTTAAAAAGAAATAAGGCCCAATTTCAAGTTTTCCAGCACTTTAATTGAAACTGTAACAAAAATTGAGTGCTGTCGTTAATCAAGTGTTTGACTCCAGATAAGATGTGGGGAGGAGGGTGGAGAGGGAAGGAGCTGGCTGCCAGAGTTCTGAAGGAATCCTGGAACAGAGCCTTGTCCTGACCCCATTTGAGGCTCTTGTGAATTAGATCAGTAGGAAGAGGTTTGGTGTTCCAAGTTTTTCAATACTGGAATGTAATTTATCTATAAATCAGTTAATGAAATGTTTGAATAGTTGGTGAATGCATGTGGGGAGTCACTTTGCAATAGCAGTAAATAATGTGAGAGTTATCATTTGTATTCATTCCTTAAATACTCCAAAGTAATGATGTGTTGAGAAATTATGCTTTCCAAGCTTTCTTTAACTTCACTTATATGCAAGTATACAATTTTCTGGAAAAGAGAACGGTTTTGGAATTGTGTAAGGGTGTCTGGAAATACTTCTCAGGTTTTTTTTAATTTCAGAGAGTTGGAGTAAGGTGATCGTCCTGAGTATTTGGTCAGGTGACTAGGAGGTGTTAGTAGTCTTAATTAATACCTGTGGGTTTGTTGGGGTTTTTGGGACTAAAAAATAACAAAATGTGGTAATCTATCACTTCACAAAATGGATGTTTATATTAGGTGTGTTTTCATTGCCAGTAATTTTAAGGCTGCAGTCTGTCAGCTGTTTTCCTGGACAGTAGTGACTGGAGACACTCAGTTGTCCTTAGGTGTCTGGATGTAATTAGTCTTCTTCCCCTAAAAGGAATGTTATTTCTTGTTATTCAAGATGGATGTGTTTTACATGTGAACTTTCTCTTTTTGCAGTGCTGTAGGTAAAACATGCCTACTCATCAGTTACACAACCAATGCATTTCCTGGAGAGTATATACCCACTGTGTAAGTACTTATAAAATCCAAAGAACTCATTTCTGTCAGCTTCTCAGTGCCTACTGCCATTCCAGATTCCTTAGCTGAATTGTTTGAATTGGCTGCAAGCACCCCTCAGGTGTGTGTACACTTGGAGCTTTTACTGAAGCACAATCACACCAGTGCTTGCTGATGGTCCCTCAGTTTTGGCTCTCTGTGCCCTCTGATTAGGGACTAACATTTGCTAACATTTTACCAGATGTTGCTCTCTTCCAAAATAGTGTGTATTGTCATTTATAATAAGCAGTCCTAAGGCTGAACAGCTTGTAAAACATCGTATCATAGTCAGAAATAGTTGTCTTACATGGCTGGTGATTTTTTTTTATTTGTTGCTTCCACTTCTTGTGCTATTGCCAATCCTGTGCTAAGCCAGCCACGGCTCTGTAGCTCCTCAGGCAAGACTGTGGAGACTCATTTATTCTGGTGCTTCCCTTTTTCTTTCACGCAAGGATTTGTCAGTATCAGTATTAGTGCAGTTCTCTTTTCCAGGGCCTGTTGGGGGGTGTTTTGTACATGTGCAGCTTCTTTGCCCTCTTCTGATTTCTCTGTATTTTCATCTGGCTATGCCGCTCTCTGAAGTATTGATGAGTTTTTCAGATAACAAAATACATTCTAATAAGGTTTACAGAGACTTTTGTTACCCGTCCAAGGCCTTGCTGCCTTAGCTACTCCTGTTTCTTTTTTTTTTGTCTTAAATTCGAGTTTTTGCATTACAGTTGTATTCGCAGTGAACTTGGTTTAGCCTTAACGAGTCATTAAAACCTTTGCACCCACATCAGCAATGAGATAAAAATGATCCCTCCACTGGCCCCTGGTTATGAGCTTTGGTATTTCATTGGAGGAGGTTTTGATTAGCAGGATTAATTAGCTTTTTTCTTACCTACTGTTGTCATTAAGGATTCCTTGGTTGCTGCTCCTGTATCTTCTGTTCTAAATCTCACAACATGAGACAGATTAACTTGCTGAATGTCCCACTAAGACTGGAAAGTGCTTGCTAAGTACATCACCTGCTTTCCTGTGCTCACTGGGATTAACACTTCCTTTGGAAGAGCCATGACAGGGATCACTTCTGCTCAGACTGGACCAAGTCTGTTGTGTATAATTTTTTATTCCATTACCCAATGCCACACTTGTTATTTAAAGAACAGCTTTACTGTCTCAGGGGAGCAGACAGATGCAATGAAAACATTTCCTTCCCTAGTTTTCCCAGTTAGGACTCTATGAGGAAAAGTCCTTGGGTGCTTTATTTTACTGCAAGCTAATGCAGCTAACTCTCTCTTTGTTTTCAGTTTTGACAACTACTCTGCCAATGTAATGGTTGATGGAAAACCGGTCAACCTGGGTTTGTGGGACACAGCTGGTCAAGAGGACTATGACAGACTACGTCCACTCTCCTACCCGCAAACAGTAAGAGCTGCAGTGAGGAGCTGGTGAAACCAGGAGCAGTTTCTACAGCTTTGTCTAACATAAAGCAGTTTTCTTTTTGAACATAAGGCCAACATTGTCACACCTGGAGTTGTATTTATTAGTAACAGTGACCTCCTTTCATTTTATGTGCTGTAGCTGTAATTTATGATCTCTGGGGTGTGTACAGTTGTAAAAAAGTTAAAATTCACATGTCCTGTGTATTTGTGTGCACTGGTATTTGTAGGGTTTTGTGTACTTGCAGCCTCAGAATTGTCTAGAATGCTTGATTTAAAAGGAAAAAACCACCCCAAAACTAACCCAAAAAATCTTGGTGCACGGTCCCATCAGCTAGTCCATTGATTGTAAGGTTAGCATGCCTGCCAAAGGCAGGGTTTGTTTTTGGTTTTAGGCGATGTTTGGCTGCAACCTGACACTGTCACTGCTAAGCACTTGATATTGTTTAGTCTGTGTGAAGATGTTCTACATGTGAAAGAGGCAGCACTGAATGAAGAGATTATTGGTATTGACAGAGGCTGCGGTGTCCCAGCTTTCCAATGTGCTTGAGCCCGTGGTTATTTTATTGCTTGCTGTAGTTTGTGCTGTGACATCGATACAAACGTGCTTCTGTCTTCCCTGTGCACAACTGGTTCAGTCCTGCCTGCATCCTGCATCATTCCGTGTTTAAGGAAAACGCTGAAGAGATCTGCTCTCTTTTTTCCAGTGCGACTTCAGCTACAGTCAATCTTTGCAGAGGAGGTTTTCTAATCTGTTCAGAGCAGTGACTTTTACCTGATGGAGCTGTGTTATAAGTAAAGAAAGGGTAATTTGCAGGGGTTTTTTGGCTCTTGTTGCTGGCTGTCAGATATATGTCAAATGCAAGTAATGTAAAATGCAAAATTGTCTCACTTACTTTACCCGATAACTGGTCTCTTGAATAATGTGAGTCTTGTTTAAGGAACTCTGGTGCTATTTTTAGTAATCTGTCTTAATTCACGATTTTCCTTAATTCACTGCTCTCTAACTTACAGTCATTAGGCTTCCCCATCAGTTATGATACACAAGATTGATACGAATTTGCCAGTTGTGGGCAACTACAGTTGAAATGCCAGAAATACCTGTCTCTTCTAGGAGAGACTATGGAAAGCTGGTTTTCTCTAATACTTAGACATTTATAGGACACATAAAACTTCAGCTTTCCTTAACATAAAAATGTTTTCAGAAAAGTGGAAAAAGATACGTTGAAAGATATTAAATAGGGATAGAATGCCTGTGACACAAAATGTCTGTGACAGAGGGACAGAATGCATGTGCATGTCTTCAGCCTGCTAAAGTAACCGTGGCTTTCTGGTAGACTGCAAAAGAATTCCATGTCAATCTAAGCATCTTAGGGGAAAAATAACTTCTGTGCAAGCATGTATAACTGTTCAGTACAGGTTTGAAGTACTTTCAGTGATTTGGATTGTTTTTTCACAGCAGAAAATGAAACAGGGTGGTAAGTCTTGAAATTCTTGTGAAGAAGTCTTCAGATTTCAGACTCGTGCAGTATCAAAGATTCATCATCCCCACGAAACTAACAAAAAGCACAGAGGAGGAGAGCAGTGGTACTGATGAAACCTGACCTTTTTTTAGGATCTGTGTTCAGCCTCCCTTTTCCTTCACTGGTGTTTAAAACTCACCCCTTTGCACCTTCTCGTGGCCCTCCTTTCCCTATTTGTGCACCTGAACAATGTTTTGGGCAGGGTGAAAGCAGCAGGCATTGGTTACTTGGGCAGCGTGTGTTGGGATCAGCCACCCAGCAGTTCACACGTGGTAACTTCACAGTGAGGGCTTGGCATTAATTTGTATCTTTTTTTCCTTATTTTTATTTTATTCCTTAAATATACAGGAATTTAATATCTTCTCCTGAATGCATTTGAAATCTACTAATATTTCCAAATATTTGGGGAAGGAAAAAGTTGGGACAGAAAAGATGGTCACGTCTATTTCCTCAGGAGAGCAAACGAAAGAGAAATTGTGGGTTGGGTGCTTTTCGGGAGAGGTTTGATCTTGCAGGTTTCCCCTGACAGTGCAGAACTGGTTTCTGGGGAAGGCTGGTGTCTGCTCTGGGTGCAGTTGGTTGTGCTGAATTACAGGGCAGCGTCTCTCTTAAGAAGAAAATCCTCTTGAGAATGTCTGTGAGCACAAATTGCTGACTGAGAACATTTTCCCTTAAATCCATTTGAGGAGTAACTTTATCTCCTACTGTTATTAGGTTGGAGGAACCAATGGTAAGAATATATCTTCCAGTCTGGCAGATCAACCTATTGCCGTATGTAAAACTTTAAATAAACTTCAGTTCCAAGTTCTGTCATCTTGTCTTGCCTATGATAGTGATAAATTGGCCCCTATTTTTTGAAAAGATACTTTTCTTGGAACTATCAAATTGCTAGATTTGAGAACTCTGTTACCAAATTTCTTTATATGAGTTGCTAAGATTAAATAGTTTCTTGAAAACAAATAGCTTTTCCTACTTATTAAGATTGATAGTGTGCAAGACACCTGAGATCTTCCAGTAATTCCTTGAGGTTACACCAAATCTTTTGATCTCCGGAGCTAGCGAAGGAGAGAGTCTGCATCACGTGCAGCCTTGAGTCCCCACAAACCTGCAGAATTGGAAAACAGAAGTAGTGGCCATAGTATCACATTATTTGATGTTATTTCTTTCTTCTTCTGGGACGCTGCTACGGAAACCTGTTGGGTGATGCATGAACAACTGGGTTGCAAGTGCTTAGCAGTGAGATGTCAGCTGCTGACCTAACAAAATGCCTTGAAATGCAGCACAATCAACTAACATTCTGCAATGCCTGATTCTGTAGCACGTTTGGTACCGGAATAAGTACAGATGCACAGGTAGGTTGGGGAAAGTTGGGCTTGTTTGGGAGACACTTCCCGAGTCTTGGGTCATACAGCAAGTTTACATCAACATAGAGGAAAGGAATGTTGGGGTTTATCTGAATGCTTGCAGAATGGAGCATGTCCCCTGTGAAACCTGAATTGTATCCTGCAGTTACTATAAACACATGCTCTGAAATGTTTTTACCTGCTCTTAGAATTTTTTGCCTTCAGTTGAAAAGCAAGATGTGCAAGATGCCATTTTTCTTTCAGCTTTCTCATTATTTAGAAAGGAAAGGGGGGAGCTTTGAGATTTTTAATGCCCTTCTCAATCCTAATTTGGTTACAGAGAAATTCTAAAATTTTTTTATACTGGCATTCAGTAAGAGTGAAGCTTTATAAGAAGTTGAGCAAGATTCTTCTGATTTGGGCATGAAAGTAATAATTGTTGAAATTCTTGTGTGATTTTTTTTTAAAATTTCATAGTGTATAGTTGGCCTTTGCAATTTAAGACTACTTTAGAGTTGTTTATTAATAGTTAACACTTCGCAGCATCCTATGCTGATGAGGTCAGTGAAGAAGAAATGACATTTAGAGAAAAAAACCCTTGCAGGGCAGTGGTATTAAGTGTCCTGGTTGCTGGCTACTGCAATAGCTGGTTATAAATTTGACTGCAATCTGTTTGTTGTTTGTTTCCCCCCTTCTCTCTGGCTGCTTGTAGCTGCCTGGGAATGGATTTCCCTCTGGGAAAGCTGCCTTTGATTGTCACATGCAACTCTATTGCTGACCTTGTCTTTTGCAAGTGTGGTAGAGCTGGCAGTGTGATGGAGGTACTGCTGGCATTGGCCTGTTCATGATATTTCTACAGTGGTTTCTCAGTTGGGCTGACTTCTGTCAACTTGTTTTGTAGGATGTCTTCTTAATCTGCTTTTCCCTTGTGAGCCCAGCTTCCTTTGAAAATGTCCGTGCTAAGGTAAGGATGAGCTGCTACCATTTGATTTCTGAACGTTCATCATACTGTTCACTTTACAGCAGAGCTTGGAAAATGTTAGGTGCTTTTTTTTTTTCAATTGTTTTTCCCACAGGCCACGTGAAATGCAGTTTGAAAAGCAGAAATCCATTTGTCTAACTTGTGAGTCATGGAAGTTCAGGGCACATGACACACTTACGTACGAGTTGTTCCTTGATGCACTGATAACAGTAATTTAAGAGCGTTCAGCCAGCAAGGTGCTGAGATCACAAACAGGAGTTTTCCTTTTAGTACAGTTTGAAATAAAAGAGTTTAAAAACAAAAACATGTAAAAATTGGGTTGATAGCCCTTGTTCCTTGCACCAGCCATCCTTCTGCACGTGCTCTGTGACTGTTCAGAGTGTTCCATGTCCTCAGACAACTCAGCTGCACAAGGAGGTGTCTCCATTGGCAAGGGGGGCTCAGGGCTCTTCTGGAGTGTGAGGAAAATACAGCCCTTAATGGGCCCCATTTTTTAAGTGTATGGAAACAGCTGTTGGCTTCACTAAGGGTGATGTGCTCTTTTCTAATCCTGCCCCGATGGGATCTTGGTGCTCCCATCTACTCTGACTGACTGAAAGTGAAGGACTGGGAGCCTTCAGGTGTGGTGTTCCAGGGCCTTCCGGGAACTCTGCCCCCACACAAGAGACACCATTTTTCATTTGTCTTTTTCAGTGGTACCCTGAGGTGCGGCACCACTGTCCCAACACCCCCATCATCCTCGTGGGCACCAAACTCGATCTCCGGGATGACAAGGACACGATTGAAAAGCTGAAGGAGAAGAAGCTGACTCCCATCACCTACCCACAGGGCCTTGCCATGGCAAAAGAGATCGGTATGAGGCAGTGGGGATATTGTTGGCTGTGTTTGTGGAAGACCTTGTACCTTAATGAAATGAAATGCCTGGCTTTTGTTGTGGAGCCAGCTGGGAGCGGTGCTGCTGGAGCTGTGGGAAGCTGCTCTGTAACTGTGTCTCTGCTTCCCCCAGGCGCAGTGAAATATCTCGAATGCTCAGCACTTACGCAGCGAGGCCTCAAGACAGTGTTTGATGAAGCCATCCGAGCAGTGCTGTGCCCCCCTCCTGTAAAGAAGAGGAAGAGAAAATGTCTGCTGCTGTAAACGTCACCCTCCCCCACCCCATCAACCCTGTGCTTTGCTCAAACAATGGAGCATTCACATGCCAATTTTTTCTGTTATAAATTAGTTCTCTTCCATCAATTGTTGAACCAATTGACAATTTCATGGTTTCCTTTAAAGTATGATCCTTACCTTGCATTCTTCTAAGAGAAAAACTGAAACTCCTGAAAAGACACACCTATGTAAAGCCTTATTTTTAAAATCCTCTTCTTGCTCAATTAAGTGTTGCCAAACTATCTGCTCAACTATGTCGCATTGTGCTACAAACACTAAGCACTAAACTGTTTTTTAAAGATTCTTCTTGAAAATGACTCTAATTTCTGGTAGGAAATGCAAAATCTCTTTCTAGTTTTTCACAGTAAGTAACAGTACCAGGGAATTAGCAGAACACTGCGCTCTAATGTGTTTTATTCTGAACTGTTTTCCCAGTGCAGCCGTTGCCTGGTGGTGCATCCAGCACCCATCTCTGGCAATGACTGACACCCGAGTCACAGTGTAAATGCTTTATCATTGGTAAGGGCTTGGTTGCAATCTAGTTCTTGCTGCTGTGATTGAAAAAATAACTATTCTTACTGAAGTGTATCTAGTCCTTTTGACAGCATTGTATTGTGATGAATAAGTGGAATATTGGGTTGGATCAAGAGATAGTGCCAGACAGTATTTTGACACTGTACAGCTGACTTACACTACACTGCCAGAGTAGCTCAGCAACCCTTTTCCCAGAGGTGCAGTAGTGGAGAGAGGTTGGTGTTCATGGGTAAATTCCTTTGAATTTCAAGTAGGGCATTCATGTAGGTACAATTCTGAATCAGTCATTCCCACTTTTATGTAGTAAATGCTTTTCTTGTAGAATCTCTTCTTACTGAGCAATATAACTTGTATTTTAAAACCTTCTGATTGATAGAAGTTGGCTTTTTTTTCTTTTTTTTTTTTAGAGTAGAATGTTCGAGCATATCCTCCTTATTTTCCTGTTGTTTCCGACCCAGTAAGTTATGCTTTCTGAGGAGCTTTCAGTCTATTAACTAGGTGTAAAAATCATGTGAAGCAGCTTTACACATTTTAGTAATTTTTATATTTTAAACCTCTGTAACTGACAAACCTTCTTAAATATCACTATTTGCAAGATCCCCCCACTGTAACGTGACTAATGCAGCCAAGCGTTCTTTCTGTCACTCCATGTGCAGCATCGATTGCGTAACGGTAACTTGGGTCTGTGAGGTTCTGTAATTAGTGCTAATGTTCTGTACCTTCCAAACTGGCAGGAATATGATGTTGAACTACACCCTTTCAACCACTAAAGCAAAATTTAAAAATAAAAGTTGCAAAATTGTGAAGTTTTTACATTGATCTTTTGCTAATGCAATTGGCAGTATGTTTTGCATGTATGACTTAATAAATCCTTGAATCACAAGTGTGGTAATGTTTGAGTTTCTGAGCAAGTGTCTCATTCTTGTGGCACTCTGAGCACACATTCTTGTTCCATGCCGCACCCCTGTGTGCCTGTGTCTGCTCAGGGACTGTGTGCAAACCCCAAGCTGGCAGCGGTGCTCTGAGAGCCCAAATTAAACACAGCACTTGGCAACTGCTCTGCAGAGGCCTTGCCCTCTCAGTGCAGTTGTTACAGCTCCTGCAGTGGGTTAAAGTTGCTGACAGTGGGGGGCAGGTTCTCTGTTCCACTCCCCTCTAGGCAAACAGAAGTGCTTTTCCTCTGAACCTCTTACAGTTTGTGCTTAAATGCCCCAGATTCCAGGCTTTTATTTAAAGCCCTGCTCTGCCTGTTGGCTCCTCTCCTCCAGAGCAGCTGCACCCAAGGCTGGTGCTCTGGGACCCTGCAGTCCCCGAGAGCAGCACAGTCCCTGCTGGTGCTGCCTGACCTCACCACTCTGACAGCCAGCACTGGTACCTGTCATTGCACAGGAGCCAAGGTTTTATTGTGCATTTAATTTTGTCTCCATATTGAGTATCACAGCAAGAACATCCACACAGTTCATTCTCAACTACATCATATTTTACTTACATCAATTTTTTTTTTAAATAAATGCTGCTGAGCCTTAAAAAGAAAAAAAATTAAAATAGTTACACACTAGAAACAAGGAATCCACTTGTTAAAAATCGGTACAACTGGTTGCACATTCTTGGCATAATCAGAGTGGTGCTCAGTAGCTGGAGCTAGAGCTGGTGACCAACATGATGCCAGGGCCTGAGCAGTATTTTTTTTTCTTCTCATTAAGTAGTTTTAGTTTCAAATCAATAAAAGCAGTGATGTAGATCAACAAATACAAAAGACAGGTACATTAAAGAATATTGCACATGTATATCTAAGCAGCATTTAACCACAACACGCCCTCCCGCCCCCCAACCCCGGGATCCCAGCACAATCTGTAAGAAAAAATTAGTGCAATCACTGAGCTGTGCCTGCTCCAGCCCGGCCTGGGCCAGGCTCACTCACCCCTGCAGCCCTGAGCTGCAGCGCTGCCCCGCCGCCTGCCCTGCAGCCCCTCGGCTCCGCACAGCTCTGCCACGGCCCAGGCACCCAGGAGGTGACGTGGAAGCAGCAGTGGAGCTCCAGGTGGTGGGTAAGGTCTGGCAGGGCTCTGCTCTGACGTGTGGCCACGCCACCCTCACACATTCACTTTGGTCAAGCGTTCAGCTGCTGCGCCAGCACACAGAGGCTGGGCTGGAGCTCCTCATCCTGATCTGTTCTGGAAAAGCCCAGCCTTCAGCACAGAGACAGAATCTGTGCTTTCACCAGCACAACATTCCCCGAGGTCGCTACACAGGCAAGGGCATTAAGACCCTTGTTCATTTTATGCAATGTGAGAAAAGTACTGAAATCCACTTAGGCATGAAAGTTGAATGTGTCCTGAATACCTGAAACCTGCAAAAAAGCCCCCCAGGTCATCCTCAAGCTGTGGTTATACCGCACTGGGGTTGTAGTCTCGTGTTTGACAAGACAGACACGATCCATGTTCCTGAGACAAACTGTTCAGAGCTTTCAGCACAACATCTGGCATGTGGTCTGTGATCATCTTGGGACTTATTAAAATGCTGCTGAAGACGGTTTCGTTTGACCATCTTGCTGTGTATTTAATATCTGAAGAACACAACCTAGGAAAAAAACACACCATAAATACAATGGCTGTGTCCGAACTGGAACAGGCAACCTGGACACTCTGGACATGGCTCAGGGAGGAACTGGAACCCTCTCACAGCAGCAGGCGGGCTCCCAGAGCTGCAGGTCTGCCCTTCAGCAAACAGCTGGAATTGCTGCTGTGAAGTGTCCCTGAGGGCAGAACTGCACCAAATTACACTGTGCATTAACAGGGAAAGAAGCCATTGAAGATTCAAATAATCTTGCTCCCAAAAACACAGAATACAGCCTGGGCAAGGAGGGGGAGGGGGCTAAACACTGCATATTTGCATGAAAAATGTCAAATTTAGGGAGTAAGTCACAGTGGTATCAATAGGAGACGAGGCAATACATTCAGTGCTGCATATAGGATGCACCATTCTGTGAAATTAAATCCCAAATACATGATGGGTGCTCTTGTGTGCTTGTCCAACTTAAAAAACCCTCCATGATTAACTGCTGTGCTGTGGACTAAGAAAAGAAATTAACTCAATAAAGTAGAAGAGCAGCCTCAATGAAAACCTGCCAGGTCAGAGGTGTTCAAGTATCTAACTTGTAAAACCAGTATTAAAATTGTTAGAAATTAAAGATGTGAAGCTTAAACAAAATACTGATCTACTGAATGGGAGGAAAAAAGTGAATTTCTTCTCGAATAATTTTCTCTCCTCTCTGTAAGAGACAATTTCTCTTTTCTTCTATAAGATAGCCTTGTGCAAGTTAGAGATGCTCTTATTTCTCTTTCAGAACACAACGAGAGGCTATCATGGCCTGCGTGGCTTATGGGCTGTTTCAGGTTCCTTTGTCTAAAAACACCCATCATCAACAAAAAATACACACAAAAAAACCCCTGAACATGACACTGCCCCAACAAAGCCACAATCCTCACTCTTCCAGCAGTTTCAGCTTTCTGGTGTCTTTGTCTCAGCTTCCTGCATCCACAGAAAAGCAGCAAATGACAGGAAAAACAACAGGCTCTGTGGGCACACGCTGGGTACTGGGGCAGCTGCAGCTCTCCAGCCTGGCTGGGTCAGTATCACAGGCAGTATTGCACCTCTTTCTGATCACCAGCACTCATGGGACTGCTGGTCAGTAACGAGGTATTTTGTTACCACTTCACCACTACCAGGACCCACTGCAGATCTGCAGTCTCGGGCAGAAACTGCAGCCTGGCAAAGCTGAACTTGCCAGTCTTAGTGTTTAAGGTCCTCACTTCAGCAGCTGCAATAAATGGGCAGGATAAGGCATAAACAGGAACAGTGTCCAGGGCTTGCAGCGAAACTAAAAGAAGCCAGGAGGCACAGAATAGAAACTGAAAACTGGGTAATGTGCAATAACCAGAACTGGGTACCGGAGATGCAGGTAAGTCACAGAGCTGGAAACGTGTACTTTGGAAGGGGGAAGGAGCTGTAAGTAGACTTTACAGAGACAGGAGAGTGGAATTCATTATTCCACTTACCTCCTAGAGCTGCATTCTTCAACAATGTGGATAATCTTTCCAGGCAGATACAGATGAGGATACTGAGGGGGTGAATTCAAGCGCGATTCCTCCTCAAGGGCATTGTATGAAGGCGACCGATGAACCATTAAACTCTCCTCAGCCAGAAGGGGCTGGGTCAGGGCATCCTGGTTCCTTCCATCCAGCTCTGTTGGGAAGTCATCAGGATCTCCTCCAAACACCTCATACCAACACCCCCGCAGCAAAATCTGGTACTGAAATCAGAGAGAAGAACAGTCCAATTGAAGTTTTGCATCTCTTCAAGTAATTTATTCTAGTTGTGTGCTTGCACACACATCATCTGAAAATACAATTAAAAGCTTAAAAATTACTTCATGCACATGGTCCCCAAATTTTGTTTGATAATTATCTCCTTGCTGAATTTCCCCCACAGTAACATTCATTTCAACAGTATGGATCCCAAGCCTCTAGTAATACTACAGAAAACATTACCATCTTTACCAGCTGAATTACTCCATGTGGATTCTGCTCTGCAGGTTTAAGTTTTCTTGCACCTGTAACTTCTAACTGTCCATTATCTTATTCTGTATTTATGACATCACACAGACCCTCTGCACATCCTGGGACTACACGGAAATCTTGTGGGTATGGCAGATTCAAATTCAGATGTTCAAAAATGGCAGTTCTGAATCTTTAAGCCACACCTCTGTGCCTGCAGTACCATCCTGCCTGACACCACACTGATCCAGCGCTTTCAAAACTGTGTTTCCCACTAACAGTAAAAAGAGGTAAAGAATTAACACTGTAACAGAGAAATATTTGCTTTCCAAATGAATTCTGACAGTAATATTTAGCAAAATCATTAGTTTGCTTACCTACTGGTACTGGTTACTAGACTATTAAGTAATCTTACTGACTTTTCATAATTTTAGCCATTTGGGGTTTTTTTCCCATTTTTGTTTTTTAATAGTTTCCTTTTATCAGCAAAACTAGCAAACAGATAATTTCAGGTGTTTGATGGTGTAAACCAGTATATTCGGAGTCTTACTGAATCCTAATCTCCAACAATACAACTTTACAGGATAGGAGATTAACACAAATGTCACTGAATTAAAAGCAAACAATTTTGTTCTGAAGCACAATTGTAACTCTCAGCTTTAAGATCAAAAATACACCAGCAGTGACTGTATTAAACCTGGGGCTTAACCCAGGTAACAATTCCACAATTTTAACCAGGAACTGCACTTAGTTACCTTGGGTCTGTTGCAGTTTGCCACAATTCTCACTATTCTTCTCTTTAAATCCTCCATGTTGGGCATACTTAACCTGTTTAAACACAGAACAAAGTAAAGCAAAGCCTCCTATTGTCTGCTATCAAACACATCTCCAAATATCAACTTAAAAGTATTTTCATCTCACCTTGCAACAAGGTCTTTTCCAACAATGACTGAAACAATGAAGTGCTTAGTGTAATCTGCAAGTGAATTGCTAAAAAACAAGAAAAAAGGCACTTTAGATGCACTAAAGAGATAAGCAGAGTTTAGTTTTAGGATGATCATTATCTGTCAGTAATAATACAAGAATGCGGCAGCAGCATTTGCAGTCAGTGCCTCCGTGGGCGTTCAGACCTCCTTGCTGAAGGTGACAGAGTAACTCCAGTGCTGACTCTAAGGGTGTGTGGATGTCCACCAGGCCACAGCAGACAGGTCAGGTGTGTGTGGATGTCCACCAGGCCACAGCAGACAGGTCAGGTGAGCGTTTTTCTGGAACACTTATTTTAGACTCTAATGACACTGCCTGACAGAATTCCCTAGATGTTTTTCATTCTGTAACGTTCCGCCAAGGACTCGACTGTAACTCCAGATGGAGCAAATTAATCTGAGTGGAGAACATACAAACTCTTCCCATAGCCAGGCCCACAGCTACAACCTAACACACCTGGCAGCTGCCTTAAAGACTTTCACAGCTTAGACACAGCACCGAGCAACAGAAGTCTCTCACCTTAAGAGCCCTCCTGGGGGAGAGAAGGCGTAACACCTCAGTGTGGGGAAGGAGTTCCTGAGCATGATGGCCAAGATAGATGCTGTCCCACCACCCAAACTGTGACCAACTATCACAAGTTTATATTCCTACAGACAGAAAGACAAACTTAGCTGGACACAGAAAAAGCTGTAGGTAATTTTTCTGAAAAACCAAATTATTTGGAAGGTAACTTACTGGGGCAATTGTGAAAGCCTGGTTTAAAATTCCATCATTTATTAGTTTTCGATAGATGTAATTTGCAGCCTGAGTTATTCCCTACAAGAGAGCAGTTCAGGTTAGAAGAGTGTATCTAATCTGAGGTGTGACCCATGTATAGTTTAAATATAACATCATCACAGAACAACCTTCTTTCTGCAAAGCTGGTCTTCTCTTTAACATCCTCCTGACAGAGGTCTGGTTATAACCAAGAGGTCTGTTTGTACTGTATGTATGGGTTAAAAAGGTTTTGGGATATTTCATAAGGACATTAAGTCTGGTAAAAGGATTAAAAATTCTACCCTGCAGTGCCAGAGGCAGTATTTGATGCACCAAACACTGAAATAATTTGTGCAATCCATCCGACAAAGAGAACGTTCTTCTGTTTAACTAAGGACCCCAGGTGTCTATAGCTTCCTACTGCTGAGCTGATCTACAAACAGCCGCAGGCTGCACACACCTTATGCACAAACCCATTCTCCAGAACCTCCTCCAGCGTCAGGTCTTCGCAGTCCGCTGACAGATCAGTGAGAATGTCCTGTGAACAAAGCTTTGGTCAGACCTCCCTGCAGGGCTGTGCAGCTGCCAGCTGTGTGAGCAGCACAACACATCCCACCACACCCCACCACCCCAGCAAACACAGCAACCACAGCTCCAAGTCTGGCAACTATTTCCAACTGCAGACACCCCCATTATGGATGCACCTCCACTCACAGCGACTTGGAATTACCACTGCCTGTCCTCCACTCTCTCTTCCAGTAGCACAGGGAATATTACCCATCCAAGGGCAGGGGGGCTTACAACTTAAACCTGGAAGACTTGTACCTGTGAGTGAGTTATTTTTACATGTGCCAGAGTAACACAATTTCCTCTAGGTACTGGGAGTTCACTCATTTCTGTAAAGCTAATTATTGATAGCAGATGGATGATACCTCAAAAGACAAGGTTCCTCTCACAGCAACCACAATAGCTTCTTTTTTGTGATCCAAAGCAACAAAAAATGGAATCTCATAGATCTGGAGGAGAAAAATGTAATCAGTAAAGACACCAACTTTTTGTAAGGGCAAGCACTTGTTCTCACCTTCTGAAAGCTCTTATTGAGCTCCATATTGTACTATGGAAAGAAGCTGAATTGGTCTCTTATCTGGTTAGTCTAAGTGCCTTTTTTCAATACTAAGACAGACTTCTATCAGTGGTTTTGTGGCTGTTCCATTAGATTAGAAAAGAAATCCGAACTGAATGTTTTCAATTGGCTTTGCATCCTGCACTTCATAAATGCTGAAGGCAAACTAGACCCTTCACCCCTTGCTTTCCCTGAATTAATCACAACAGCTTGCTGAATGCCTGTCCAGGCTGTTTACCTTGTTATGAAAACTGATATGAATGAAGTCTCTGTACTGCAGCCCAGTTATTTTTAGGATGGATCCAAAGTGAAAGTTATGACGATCACTGCCCGTTATATCAGCATCTGTTGGTCTATTTCTGCAACTAACAAACACAGAAGAGAAAAACTTTCATTTTCCAATTATTTAGGTCTCCTTTCAAGGAATCAACCTCAGTTAAATTTGCAGAAGGCCTTGTGCCAGGAACCGAAAGTGCTTTCTTTTTGCAATAGCACCAGCAGCCTGATACAAGATGTTACCTCTGCCTTGTTACAGGAGCACTGGCAGAGCAAACAGTGCAGTAAGAAAGAATTCTTAAGATAAAAAGCCACTGAGAGAAAATACAAACAAGGAAAAAGGAAATTTAAACAAAAATCTGGGCAGCAATCTTATCTCATGTTTTATCCACAGTATTATGTGGTAATTTTTTTCCGCAAGTGATTTACATTTCAGTAGATTATATTGATATATCATGTTAGTAATTACGAAAATCACTCTTACAGTCACAAATATCAATGGTCACATACAGCAATCATACACAGCAATATGCAAAATGACATACTGACCAAAAACATTCTTGAGTAAAGGGGTCAAAAGGAACAAAAAGGAGGCTGGAGGGACAGGGAACTTTGGCTAAGTCCTTAAGACAGGCAAAACTGTTGATAGACTTTTATTTCTGTATGTACATCTGTGCCCAAAAGGCACCTCGAAAAAGCCTCATTTTAAAACATGTTTCATTTAATTCGAATTCCTCCTCTGTCATTTTGCTATATGATTTTTTTTTTTAATCTCAATCACAAACTCTTCTCATGAAAAAAAAACAACAATCTTTGAGGGTAGTTAGAGGTTTGAGGGTGGAAAGACACTGGAATTTTCTCTGAATTTGTGAAAGATAATTCTACCAGTCAGGCTCATGTACTCCTAAGAGTGATATAGTTTATTGCAACAAAAATACTGCTATTGCAACTGTTTTATTTCTGCTATGACTAGTTAAATAGAAGGCAGCTGTGTGTTTTTAAGCTCTTGGGTCAATGAAAAAAAAACAACAATCTTTGAGGGTAGTTAGAGGTTTGAGGGTGGAAAGACACTGGAATTTTCTCTGAATTTGTGAAAGATAATTCTACCAGTCAGGCTCATGTACTCCTAAGAGTGATATAGTTTATTGCAACAAAAATACTGCTATTGCAACTGTTTTATTTCTGCTATGACTAGTTAAATAGAAGGCAGCTGTGTGTTTTTAAGCTCTTGGGTCAAACCTACCAGTCACCATTGAGCTTACAGAGTGCAGTATATGGGTTGGTGTATACGTAGTAGGGCCAGCCATAGGCAGCTGCAGCAAACAGCATGTAGTGAGCAGCATTCTCCAGCTCAACATCCAAATCATCAGTCTGGAAGCACACAGGGGAAGAAAAGGAAGCAGAGAGAGGGAGGAAGGCGTGTTAGGCAGCCTCAGAATAAAACTGAACACAGGCTAGTGAACATCAAGGCACGATGAAATACACACTACCCAAAAGGAAAACCTCAAGGTCTAAGAGGAACTAAAAATAGCCACTGGTATTTCAGGAGAAAGTCTGTGTTTATTTATGTAGCTACACAGCTCAAGGATCTTGTAAAGCTCTCACTGAATCAGTTTCTTCCAATACTGATACACTGATAAGCTCGATGCTGAAAACAACATTCACTGCAAATATGTTACCTAAGGATGTCCTAGGGAAGGCTACAGAGTCTGCAGCAGATCTCTCTGGTACAGACTTTTAAAGCACGACCCCATCACACTGCCTGGATTCAAAAGGAAGTTGACAGAGATGTACTGGTTGAAATAAAACTATATACATCTATGAAACACAGGCCAAAAGGAGGGAAAAAAATTACAAAAGCACTTTTCCACTGAAGACTAACAAAAATCAGTTAGCAAACTAACCCACCACCTGCAAGCATTTAAAAGATGCTATTTTTGCTTCTTACCTTGTCTGGGTATCTGCAGCAGACAAACAGCCCACAATACATACTAGAAGACTACCCTCTCAGTTCTATGCAAACAGCACCAAATACTATGCTCTCCTTCTGTTGCCTTTCTCTCCCAACTGTTCAACGATGATCAAATGTCCTAAATGGCTCCTTTTTTGCACTGAATTCCCCATTCAGATACAAGTTCTACTCATGCAAAGGCAGAAAAATGTTTTGACCATAAACTTATCAAGTTGTTTTCACTGCATTTATTAATACCTTACATTGTTATGAATTTTTATTGCAATGTTTAATTTAGTTAAAAGAATAAACAAAACCCAAAAAACCCTCTACAGAAAGAAGTGCATTTCAATTTGCTCTGGCACCATTTCCTAGAATAATTACACCAGAGGCTGCACCAACCCTATCTTACCACGAGAGACGATGGAGAATGACACAGGACTTCTTCAGGCTCCTTGGGGCAATTTTCCATTTTATCTTGCTCTTGATGGAGCAGAATCAAACCAGCTGCTATGTCACTTGGCACCAGATCAGTGTCCTGAACAAAGACATGGAAGGCTGTGTAAAACCATCCCAGACCTCAGCATTGCAAAACTCTCTGGGAACACAAGCGAGGCTCTCCCTCTTACTGAGAAGTAGTTGCGGAAGAGCTCGGCGATGCTGGTGAAGGCCACCCGGTGGTCATCGTCCTGCACGATGCAGCAGCACAGCAGCCGGATCCTCTTCTCCCACACCCTGGTGGCGGAGCTCTTCACGTTGTACAGCAGCTGCCCCGACTGGCTGCTCTCCAGGTTGCGGCTCACACCGTCGGGCAGGTAGAACGTCTTCTTCCCGCCCAGGGGGTCAAAGACAATGACAACTCCAATGATGGTAAAGACGATGATAATCCAGCTGC
The DNA here is from genome assembly GCA_013397865.1 of Struthidea cinerea. NCBI lineage: Eukaryota > Metazoa > Chordata > Aves > Passeriformes > Corcoracidae > Struthidea > Struthidea cinerea. The sequence goes on from VZTI01001766.1 coordinate 1,722,782, forward strand.
CAGACAGGAGGGAGTGGGATAACTGATCTGTGAAACTAGACACTTCTGGCAAGTGTGCAAGAAATCCCAACTTGACAGGCAGAAAATGAAGCTGGGTATGGAATTCCGTAGGGAGACCTCTGCTGCTGTCCGGAGGGTGCAGCTCTTGGCACTGGGCTTACAACACTCTGGGCATCAGAACAAGGCTGTCAGCTCAGTTCACACAGGGCACCAAACCTGGAATCCCAGCCCTGTGCTTTGGAAGCAGCAGCCCAGAGGTGTGACAGCTCCATTTTCACTATCAGATAAGTGATCTCGTTACTATCCCCTTCACATTTATCCAGTTTTCTACACTCCCATTGTCCCTTTTACCCTTTCTGATCTTCACCTCCTTTCCTTCACTACAGGATATGCTCTCTCTCCCAAGGCAAGCAGATTTTTAGGGAAGGAGACCAACTCATTTTCCTTCTCACATACACTATCAAGGTCAGATTTGCGGGAAGGCACCTTTACCTTGCAATAACTGTCCCAATGACACCATTTATCACAGTCTTCTCACACTGCACACTGTTGTCTGACACCCACACGGCTCCTACAACAGCCCAGATGAATTCAGGGAAGTAGAGAAGCATGCGAGTATAAAGTATCTTGGGAAGTGATTTTCTTGGGCCTGGATTAGAAATTGTTCCTGAAATTAGAGAGAGAATTTAAAACAAGAACTGCTCATGAACGCACCTCAAGAACATAAAATCCTATCTGGAAATCTGAACTTTCTGGGCTTTACAGAAAGTAAGAAACAACTGAAACTATAAAGTTCTTTCATACTAATGGAAAGCTATCACTGAAGCAAAGAAAAACAACAATGGGTTTATAGCTGAGAGAATTTACTCTACTAAAACCCAAAACAACTCTAGTCAGAGACAATTCTGCACTGAACTTGAGGCAGCACTGCTGTGCCCAGCATAAGCCAAAGCTGCATTCAGGAGCAATGGCTCACCTACAGTTCCGCATGACACTTGGGGCCTTTTATTATTCTATTCAGCTTTTAGTTGGTTGAATATTTCATTTCCAGATGCTATTTTGCTGGGCTACGATGAAGTTTTGTTAATGGAGTTACTAAATAATAGAACAAAAGTAGGACCACTACCAGGACAAACACTTCTCAGGCTATTCTCTGTTTTGTTAATTTACTAATAACCTCCTCGTTTTAGCACTCTCAGGCAATAAAAAGGGAGTAACTTTTGGCCAACTCATCTCCTTAAACCAGTTTGCTGATCCCAGGGTAATGAGGTAGCGGGGTGTGCGTGCTCAGGTGTAGACAGGCAATTTATAAAGGCTGCTGAACAAAAACAACTTTGGAAACTACTTTCCGATTACACGGCTGTGGTTCACACCCAGTGATAAAGCTGTTTCAGAAGCCCTTGATCCACAGTTTGCTTTTTCCCATTCCCAGGTTGCAGCCTGTCCTGCAGCAGCGTGGCTGCTTACACAAACACAATCAGATGGAACTGCGGTTCCTCTAAACAACTTTTCCTTTCTCAGCACCACCCACAGGGTGTGGGGGCTCCAGCCAGGTTCCCTGCTGGCATCACCAATCGCCAGCACAGCACAAGGGCTGGTGCAAGACCCAGCACACCCAAACCCACACATTACAACCACAGTCCAACACACCTCACCCTTTATTTTCTTAGAAATTTATTCGGCCTCAGAGTTCTTCTTCCATCTCTTAGCCACAATGGCCTTTACAATACAATAGCTGTACTTTCACACCGAACAAGGTCCTTTTATTACTGCTATTTACAGTTACCTCTCTCACCTCTGCAGCTTTGGTTAGAGCCTGGTGCTAACAACACCAAGGACATGGGTTTGACCCCTGTATGGGACGTTCCCCTAAGAGCTGGACTCGATGATCCTTGTGGGTCCCTTCCAACCCAGAATATTCTGTGAAACTTTGATATAAGCAGCACAGTCTGGCTGATCTTACTTCCCCCTCCTCTGGAAACTCTAGGAAAACCAGTGGTCAGATTCAAGGCCACGATTACCATCCACACTTCTGCTCTGTCATAGTTTCTCTTCATGCACTCTTAAAATTGCTTAAATGGAAAGAAGTATAAATACTTATTTACAGAAGCATAAATACTTATTTTCAGTGTGTCATGAGAACCAATATATTAGAAACTGTGGAGTCTCATCTGTTACTCCAGAGACCACACACATTTTTCAAATTAATCTTCTTAACATTACTTCGATGATCAGGTGCTTCACCAGAAAAAAAGCTTTCCTAGCAATTTTAACCCAAAATGAACCATTCCTACAAATGATTAGAAGTTGCACTGGAGTCCTCACTTCCGTTCAGTCATTCATTTCAAGCTGTGGGTCCTGCTCTCTTCAAGAGTACTCACTGTCAGTTTTATTATGACATTTATACAATTCACTTTTCTGTGTATTTTTCCCCAAGCAGCCCACTGCAGCTAAGGGACTTTGACAAGACGTGTATAAACCTGCCTGTGCAAGGCAGAACTAACACGGTACTTCAGATGATTCTGGATGCATTTCCCTAAATTCCTGTCAGAGAGGTGGAGCAGTGCTCCATCAGAGGTCACGCAGAGAGAGTTTTCAGGATGCTCTGATGGCAATGAACCATTAGCTCCACTACGCTGTTGTGTCTATTTATTATGTTAGATTCCAGACCAATAAAGAAAATACTATTAAAGCAAAAATGTTAATGCTGATGGAGTTTTTCAAGTCTGACTACCATCAAAACACTTCAACTTTTGGTGGCTTTTAAAGTCAGCTCCGGATTAAAAACACATATCTATTACAATTCTAGTAGATAAACACAAAATATCATTATTAACTATTTACCTTGCATACTGATGTATACAAGAGCAGATAACGCACATATTATGGAAGCCAGAAGAATGAGGAGGCCGAGCAGGTAGCTGTGCAGCAATCCTCCCCCAGGACAGTTAAATTGCCCCTTGTGAACCGTGTAAAGGACAAGAATCCCAATCCACCTGCCGGGACGTGAGATAACAAAGAGTTATAGCCTGAAGGAGGACGCGCCTGCTGCGAAGTGATGACCTGATAGATAGCGCTCGTCGTAACGAAAGCACGGCACGGAGATTAACAGCAAGGGACCTGTTACATAAGGGAAGTGTCAGAATGAAACCACTACACGAACACTCAGCAGGAATTAAAATTCACTCGAGCGCAGACCGAGCCACGGGCTCCCTGCGTGGTGCTACTCGCTCCCTCCCTCAGATCCCAAAGCACCGTGGCTGGCGGACACAAAGCAGTCACCGCATTAATTACGAAACCACACGAGCGCTACTCGGAGATTAAGCACAGCGGGTGACAGCGGTCCGGAGCGCTCCGGTAGCGCGGGCACCGCACCGTGCGCGGTGTGCCCGGGACCGACACCGCCCGGGCCGCGGGCACCGCTCATCCCGCCGGGAAGCG
>VZTI01001766.1:1739887-1803862 GCA_013397865.1 Struthidea cinerea
CAGCCGCGGGCCCGGGCGAAGGGAGGGGAGCGACCGCGGGGCTCAGCCCTTGGGGCGGCCGAGCAGCTGATATGTGTGCATATATATATATAAAAAATAGCGAATACAATATAACTTTTATTTTATGGATGTTTTATTATGTTTTGTAGACCAACAGTGTGAAAATCTACATCAGCTACTAGTGAGGGTCCAGCGGAGGCCGTGAAGGTGATTGAGGGGTCTGGAGCGTCTCTCTTAGGAGAGATTGAGGGGGCTGGGGCTGGTTTGTTTGGAGAAGAGAAGACTGAGGGGGGATCTCATCAATACATACAAATAGTTCAAAGGTTCGTGCCAAGAGAGTCACAGAATCATGGAACCACAGAATAGTTTGGGTGGGAAGGGACCTTAGGGATCATCTCGTTCTGCCCCCTGCCCTGGGCAGGGATGCCACTCACTAGACCAGGTTACTCGGGGCCCTGTCCAGCCTAGCCTAGAACACTTCCAGGGATGGAGCAGCCACAGCTTCTCTGGGCAACCTGTGCCAGAACAGTGCCAGACCCTTTTCCATGGTGCCCAGTGACAGGACAAGGAGCAGTGCCCATAAACTAAAACACAGGTAGTTTCACCTCAGCATGAGGAAGAACTTTTTTCATTGAGGGTAGCAGAACACTGGGACAGGCTTTTCAGGGTCATGGATTCTCCCTCCCTGGAGACATTCCAAATACCTTCCTGTGTCACCGCTCCAGGTGACCCTGCCTTGGCAGGAGGGTTGGACTGGGTGATCTCCAGAGGTCCCTTCCAACACTAACAATTCTGTGATTCTGTGTAAACTTCCAAGAAAAAGAAAACCAAAGAAATTATTTCTTCAATAATCATTACTCAAGAGTCAGCACGCTGCCTCTTCAGAGTCCTGAATCCCTAAAACAGGACCAGCATAGTTCAGTGGGCAGTTCAAAGAGGCATCTCCTCTTAATAACTCTCCAATATTCTCTGTAAAAAACCCCAACAATCCAAACAATAACAAAGAAAAGTAGGAATAGCCATCCAGGAATAAGATTTCCAATGATTGTAGAAAATGGGTAACAGCTTATTCCAGGTAAACAGTGGTGCTTTGCTGGGTAGCAGCATTTCTTTAAAATCTCTTGGTTTACATTGTTTCACACCCTGTTTGAGGAAATAGCGTAAGGACTTTACTGTTACAGAATGATATACTGAAAAGTTCCTGCAGCAGACGGTTATGGATTGTTTGAAATTTATGAAAAGGATCCTAACTACAATCTTTAATTTTCCTGTTTTAAATGTGGCACAAACACTGAAATCTTTAAAGACTTTACATAATCCTGAAAAGAAAAGAGAACTGATTAGTACTTGGTATTGAGTTTATCTTTTTTTGGTAAGTACCCACAGTGTGACAAAAACAAATTTACTTACTTTCAGAGATTAGGAATCAAAGCCTGTCCTCTTACAACACTGTGTTTACAAGTACAGCAGTACAACTCCTTGACAAGCTCCATAGTATCTCTTATCACTTCCTAAGAGAAGAGGTTGTATGTTGCATTTGAAAAGTTTTATAGATCTGAACTGTAAGAGAATAATTATTTTTAAAATATTGAATAATTTCTGGCATCAAATAATGTTTATTGGAACCACCAGCGAGTTGCCTACTCGAGGACACGTTACAAACCCAAATATAGTACCTGGAGAATTTGTACCGAAGACGACAGCGTTTGGCAGAACTCCCCAGATCTGTGGTACCAACTGCAACAGGAGGGGAGAAAGTGCAAATTCATAAATACAACATTTGCAGCTGCAGTGCTGAGGCACTTCCATCACTGCACACACATGTGAGGTCTGAAAACTCAGACATGTCTCAGAGCACTGGCTGGACCAGCCTCTTTGGCACAGGCTTGATTGAAATGTGTACATTTAATATGTCAGATCTCAACACTTCTGAAAGGATGAACAGTGAAATAAAAGTAGCTAATAAAAACACTGACAGATGCATATCTGGAATCTATTTTAATAGATACATTAAAGGCAGAGAGCTGACATCCATTCTCTTAACTCCTCAGTTCATGCAGGATATATTCAGAACTTGTTTGTGATCTAAGTTGTTTTTTGTGACATCTGATTAAATGTTGAAACATGTCAGGCCCCAATTAAAGATGACCTAGGGCAGTTTCAGCTTGTGCATCAAACCAATGTGATTTTAACTATAGCAATGCCTGTTCTTTGATAAATCAATACAGTTCACTTCCATATACAATGGTTAAAAATTATTGAGGAAAGCAGCACCAGAAAATATTACTCTGCTGTATTTGTGACAGATTAGCATTTCCCAGTGTTTTCATATTTCTCCTACAGGAATTTACTTTTGGCTTCTCTCCTTTTCTCCTTGTCCCTCAAAGAGAAGATTACAGATATTAAGTGAGATGTTGTTAAGTATTTGTAAGGCTAATTATACCCGCTAAAACATTAGAAGGTAAATGCCAGCAAGAAATCCATCAGTCACAATTCGTCCATTTAATACTTCAATGTTTAGTCACTTGGACTGTGAGCTCTGAACATGCCTGTGTTCCTGCATCATGAGGGCAAGAAAATCCTCTCATTAATCCGGATTGGCAAAGCAGACTGATGCTGAACAGAAAGGGGCAGGAAGAGGCAGATGGACATTGGTTGCTTTCTACTCATTGTAGAAAAAATGTAATACATTTTGTGACTATTTTTGGGTACAAATAAAGAGCCAGATGTGAATTGTGATAAAAATATCCTGCGGTACAAAACTCCTACATGTCCTGATGCCAGGCAAGGTCTGGTGGGGTCTTTGAGGTAGTTGCATAATTTTTCTCTCTAAGGACTGAGTAGATAGATATGGAAAGACAGTCTGATAACGGATCACAGTCTTAACTAATATATGAAATTATGGATACCTGGATAGCACACAGGTCTGTTTTGCTTTCTGACAAGTTTGTTATTTATCTGCACTTTCAACAGCATTTCGTATAACAATGCACAAAATACTCTTTCTGAGGAGCAATTCCAAATGTTCTGGGGTATCAATAAAAGAAATTTAACTTACAGTGGAGTTTTTGTTTATTCTTTGCAGACCTGTCTTTTCTATCCAGTTTCCCTCCTGCCTTACTGGAAAAGGAAGTCAGATCCCTCGCCTCCAACAGCACTGAAGTAAACAGTCCCCAAGGCTGTCCCACATCATATGGCATGGATGAGAATATTTTACTAATCAGGACTGTAAGGTTCTTAGCTCTCCTTATCCCATACCTACTGATCTTGCTTAAAAAAACAAAACCAAAATACACACACCAAAAAACCCCACAAACTTATCAAAAACATTTAAACATTTTCCCTGAAATAGAGAGACCCCATTGCTTAATGTTGTGTACCAGCCTGGAATATCAGCCTTTTTTGAGAGAAAAAGAAAAAAAAAAGAGGAAGAAATTATTTGACATTTGATTTCTGTTCTGAGGAGGACAGTCTATGAGGGGGAACAAGGTACTGCAGTTGGATGACTGTTCCTCGACTGCTGTGGGGAAATTGGCAGTGTCCCACTGGGAAGCAGTGGTGGTATCTGTAACCACAACACAGCATGAGCCAAAATACCAGCAGTGCCCTATGGCCAGCTACCTGCTCAAGTGACACATTCCACGTGACTGCCGATTCCTTGCTTCTTTCTGAGTGTCATTTGAGTGAGTCAGGCCCCTCCCAAGGCCCCAGGTGCCATGGGCTGGCACACCTTGAGCAATGTCTCACATCTGCTCCAAGGGGGGCAGCCAGTGGGACTCTGACAAGGTCCCAGCCTAATATGATGGGGCTGCAATTTGTGTTACTGGAAAATAAAGGAGGGGGTGATGATCCCTAGGCACAGCAGTGAAGTGATAAGCTAAATCTGCCATAATGCAGTACGTAATTGCCTCTGGAATATTTGAGCAGATTATATGGAGCCATAAAGGGCTTCTTAAAATTAAGGAAGGATGCCTTTTTTGTTTGTTTTTTTTTTTAAACAGTATCTTCGGAGCCTCACACTGAGGAGCTGGTTAGCTCTGATGTGACAGATTGAGATCACTGGGAGTCAAACATTCCATGCACTGTACAAAACCTGACAACAGCCATAATGCCAGCTTTAACAGGGACAGTTTTCAGACACTGGGGATGGGCAGTTGTTTTCTTCCTTTCGGGGATTTAGAGATACCACAGATGTGGCACTTACCTCAGTACCAGGTCATAGGGATATCTTCTCTCCTGCTGATCCAGAACCAGTAGCCCTTTTCTCTTTTCTAAACACAATTCTGAACATAAACGTACCAAGCACTGAAATAATAAGCCAACAAAAGTATTTCTTTCCATCTGTTAACTCCTGAAGACTCCTACATCCAATCACAGGAACAAAATGCCTCCTCTCACATACTGCTGGACAGGGTCACCTGTCACAGGGCTCCCAGCACTCAGAGGAGCCAGGCTTACACCAGAGTTGTGACTGTCAGCAGTTGGATGGTTGGATGTACATCCCACAGGATGCATGGCACTGCCTGGCAACTATCAGAGGAGTCACAAGTGGAGAGGTCAGCTGCAGTTCTCACAATAAGCAGATAACAAAATTAATAATAAAATTATTATTATTATTGATATATATTCAACAGCAGATTTATGCACAAATCTGATTTTTTTTTTCATTCTCAAAGAACTAAAATAACTAAAAAGAATGGAGGAGAAATTAAGCTTGGTTTAAACAAATGTTACCCACATCTACAAACAGCAACATTTCTTTAAGAATCAAATCTTTATACCACATTTCTCTGTAGCATATTCTTCCCCAAAATCCTGATCATGCAAAAAGAGAGGGACTGTGACATATTTTTCCCATGAATGCATTCCAGTGAAAGTCATCACGGGCATGTTGTATGCAATGCACATCTGCAGAGGGGACAGATGCCTGCACTGAGGGGTTCTGTGGTTTGTTTCACAGAAGTGTCCATGTTTCAGTTTCCTCTTAGCACTGGCAGTGTGCAGGGTTGAATGGATGGCAGATCACACACACAGATTACATACCATGCATACTAGTGCTCTCCGTGCCTTTCTCCCCTTTCCATCTATTCTTCCCACAGAAATTCAGTTTCAACAGTTTTGATGGAGGTGTCCCATAAATCCCAGATTTTGTAGAATGGGCTTTTCCATCAGTGACCTTTACAAGAGTTACATTGGCAGGAGTAAAATTGCTTTTCTACAATACTTGCCATCCAAATGCTCACACCATCTCATGAAGCAAACAGGATTTGCAATCTCACCGTGAAATAAGTACAACATTAAGTCAGTGCTCCACATTTATGCCTCCTACACTACTCTTGTAAGAAATAGATAAGTCCTTGACCAAACGTAACTGCAATGCCAAAGCTCTTAACATAATTATTAATTTAATAAAATATATAAATAATCGAGCAATTCAGCTATTTAAAAGCACTTGTGCTTGAAAGAAATTACAGCACAGATGGCACAAAACAAAGAGCTCACTCCTGCTCCAATTAAAAGCTAAACTGTGACTCACATAATTGCAAACGGAATCACTCCCAGGTATATTGACAGAAGAAGATCACTTTCAGCTCATATAGATTTTTGAAGGGCTTGGTAGAGCTAAGTCACGTATCTGACCTAAGCAGCTGAACTGGAAATGCTGACTGTCTTCTTGACATGAAAACACTCTCCTGCATCTTCAGAAGTGCACACAGAATTCAAGTCAGGCAATTTCTAGAAATCAAACAACCTTTTAGTTACTTTCACATCTGAGTGAGGCAGAACTTTCAATGTGAAAACACAGATAAATCTTTATAATGCATTTGATCCACTGAAGTATTTTTTGGTTTTAGTGGACATTTGCATGTATTTGCTGGGATTAAAAAAGCAAACTTCCTTCTATTTAAATATATGTCTCAATCTCCTGTTCACATGCAGAAAAGGAAATGCAGCTGGAGAAGCTGGAGTCTTACTGTGAGGATTAGAGAAAAAAGTGCCAGGCAGCTTGCAGCAATCATAATTCTTTGCTTATAAAATGCAGAACTAAAGCATGTAGTATTATCTGTAACATCATGTCACACTTGCCAGGGTTAGTTATAGGCAAAGGCCGTTCCCAGAGCAGCAGACTGCTGAAGGGGGAGAGGGAAAGGAGGGGGTGAGAAACGGCTCTCACTGCCTACTTTGCCAATAACAAAGCCCTGAAAATCAAGTTAGCCCCTGCTGCTGCAGGAATTACAGAATATATGGGACTGTGGTGGGAACTGTTACTCCCAACAGTAGCAACAGCTCACATTCACCTTCCCCAGCAGCAGCCAGGCTCTTCCCTCCAGCTCTCCCTCCCACTCCTATTGCTTCCTCACCTGAGCAAAATTTCAGTTCTACTTTCAGGGCTGAGAAGCCAGATGTAATGTTTGCCATAAAGAAATACAAATTATAGTTTGAAGGGCATTTACTACAGTACAGCCCTGAAAGAAAAAGCTAAACTTTTCAATCTGTGCATTGCCTTTCTTAGTCTAGAAAAAATAAGGCTTTCACAATGGCAAAATGGAAAACTGTGCCATGTGTTCATGGTCTAAAATCATGTTGAATGACATCAAAATGTATGTTCACATGCAGAGGATTTTTAATATATCCTTTTTTCCCCATTGTTTAAAATACTGAGGTGTGGCATGAGAAGCTAATATTAGACCTGTAAGTCATATGCTGATAAAACACAGGAAGCTATCTATGGTTTATAATTATGAGAAACTCCTTATTCTAGGTCTTGTGGAAAATACTGGATTGACAATCCCAGTATCATGTAGGCCCAGTGAACAGTTTCCCCTTAATATTCCCGGGTGTACACTTCAACCCCAGCTGAAGTGAAAGGACTGTCTCTTGATGAACATAAGCAGGTTTCCAAGGTGCATTTTGTCACATGAAATACTAATAGTATTGCCAATGCCCTCAGTGTCAACAGTTCTGTGTTGAATACAAACACGGGGAAACTACATTTTGTAGAGGTGCTTAAATTCTAAGAGCCTGTTATCGCTTCTTGTCTGAGCAGGATTTAAACCAGCAGCCTGGAGATGAAGTTATTTTATTGCAAGAGCAGTAACTTTTGGTGCAGTTTCTACTACACTACACAGAAGGATAGCCCCTCTCCAGGGAATGTGCACTGAAGTAGAAGAAAACCCAACAAATGGACATAACAGTGTGACCAAATTAGCCCATGTAAAAAGCACTGGGTATCAGACATCAGCCTCCAAATAACAGTCCCCTGCTACCTGTCCCCCCTATAATTCAAGTTACTCCCTAACACAAGGTCCTATATTTCAGTGATTTTCTCATGAGACAGATAAGCCCTTTCCAGTTTTTAAATTTGGACTGTTTGGGGGGATACTGTGTTACTTGTTAATGGTGAAGCTATGGAAAGGAGAGAGTTCTCATCATGATGGCAGATGAGGGTCTTGCTTGTAAGAATTTAACCACTCTGCACTCAGAAATCTCAGAGCCTCTTGATTCTACTGTTCATGCTGAGCTGACACTCTTTTATCTTCAGCATCTCTGTTGTAAGCTGCAGGACACTAAAAATCAAAGCAAAGAAAAATATTAAGTCTTTTGACATGCCTTGCTTTGCAATCTTAAAGACTTAAGCATTTAGTTTGCCTAATTGGAATCTAAACTTTAAGCCCACCAGTGCTCTTCTTAAATGTTAGCCTGCCAAAATGTTAAAATCCAATCAAAGTTAATGGCAATACTCTACTAAATAGTGTTTATCAATACATACCTTACAATACTGTTTATTTTGTGGAATAAAATCTTATATATAGCCTAAACATGTTCCAAATAACAATGCAGTAATTGATTGGCGTTACATGGAGTTTTAAATATACCTTTGTTATGTTTGGCTTTACAATAAAGATAAGATAAAGTGTTTTCCCCTTGATTAGATTCAGAGATAGTCTAACCAAGGTGCAAGACACCTTTGTAATACAGAAAAATTATTTAAGAATTGTTATCTTTGGATTCAAAGCAGGAAGAGGGTCCCACAGTCCTTCGCTGTTACAGGTGATCCGTGCTTCTGTTATAAAGTTACATCCAACTGAAAATATAACTTACCTCAACTTTAACACCCGTGGGTTCAGAAAGGCAAGTGCAGTGTAAACACAGCACACAGCCAGATGCCAAAGCCACTCAAACAAGGAGCACCTGGAAAGCAGAAGGCTTTATGTCTTAGTGTCATGCTAAAGTTCAGCTCTAGAAGTCTTACCTACACCACCCCAAAGTGGTGCAGCAAATTCCAACAGCTGAATCCTAACTGCATTCAGCTCTTAAGAGATGTCACTTCCAGTTTAACATACACAGCTCCAGAGAGAAGCATTTCACAGGGAGACGGGAACAATGGACAAGAAGCCCAAGAACTCGGGTGATCTTTACCCGGAAAACTCCTCCCTTTGGCAGACCTCCAGAAGGAACAGGTCACACCTGAGAGGGAGCTGGGCTAAGAGCACTTCCCAGGTGCTTCTGGGAAGGTCTGCTCTAATTCCAGCAAGGGCATCATAGCACTTCAGTTCCCCTTACTCCTATCTCAGCACTTCAGCTTCCCTCTCTCTCCTTCAACAGCTTCTGTCTCGCTGGTGTCACTGGAAGCAGCAATATTTGCTGTCTGATAGGGGTAAGTTCTCAACATTGTCTTGACCGTGTGCAAACTCTCTCACTGTAATACATCCATAGGCACTGCCAGCGTGACTTGCCCAGTGTAAACTGCAATATGCAGAAGTAAAAGGTTAGACCACTGAAGTACAGGTACTAACAGGTCTTAATTCCAAATAGGATGGGAATGACAGGAAAAACCATTCAACGGTCCTACAGTCTGGATAAAGGTGCTAATCCCCCCTAGTGCTACCTCCTTTCCCACTTGCAGCTCTGCAAACAACATTTTGCTGCACATAAAGATTGTGACCTGAAGGTCCAGAGATGGAGACCCCTACCTTAAATTTAGGCAAAGAATATGGGAAGGAAAGAGAGCGAAAAGCTCACTGTTTCAGACTACATTTTACACAAGATAGTGCTTAGCACAGTGAAATGCTACTGGAGAGCTGCTAATGCCATCTGACAGTCTTCCTCCATTACCTCTTGCTGTGGGTAAATCCAACATCCTCCTGGGCTGTTTGTCTTGGTCAGGCATGTGATTTGAGGCATGACTGTAAGAGTTGGTTAGTAAATTCACTGCAACCCACCCTCAGAATAGAGGCCTGATCCTGGTGCGTGCTGTGAGACCTCAAACCCCACTGGTGTGTGCCCTTCCCCTAAGCAGGAGCAGGGAGGGCTCCACTCACCGCTCGGAGCCGGGGTTTGCCCCTCCTGGGGAGATGCTGCGCTGCTCTGTGTCCCTGGGCTGCTGGTTCTGGCTCCATCCAGTGCCAGCCCCAGGCTCTGGAGCTGGGATGCATCCAGACGCTCCCGCTGCGATCCCGTAACCATGGCGGCGTTCTCAGGACCCAGGTTTGCTATTTGTTCTGGGGACAATGCCTGGGAGGAACAAAAGACAGAAAAATTGGTTTAGGCTGTCAATTATAGACGGCAGGTAAGGAATCAGAAGTCAGCACTACCTTGCATTTGGAATGAGGGACAGTAGCCTGCAACATTGTGTTGCTATAAAAGAGCTCAATAGAGCTTTAAAAAATCCTCTGTATTCATTTACTTCCCTGACCGCTCGTCTCTCTGTCACCTTTCTCTTTGATGCTGGGAGCTGACAGCTTGAGAAGCTTTCTATGCCAGCACTGTATTGGACACTTCTTCAATACATTGTTGGAGTTTAATTTTCCAGCCATTTCTTTTCTGATTTGTTCAAAGACTGATGGCATTGTGCATCCTCTTGTGTTTTCATTTATTTTCTCTTACATCTGCTCCCAAGCAGCCTCACTTGAACTTACATTTGACCTTTCATTATAGTTAGCAGTAGAGCAATGAGATGAAAAGACCCCATGCTTTAATCTCATTATTCATTTTTTCTCTTTTAGACTGAAAATCTTCCCAGTTTGTTCATATTAAATTTAAAAATTAAACATGGCAATCATAATCTTACAGTAATTATCTTATATCACAAAGCAATTAACCAGTTTGTAAAGCCTGCATTATTGGGCAGGCTGGATTGCTTTAGTTCTAGTTAACATACTACAGTCACAAGCATTTTAACCCTCCTACACAACAAGCTTTTTTTCTTGCAACAATTCTGCATCCAGGTTCTACTTTGGAAAGACAAAATTCCCCTTGCAAGTAGGTCAGATGATGGAGCAAACCCTTGCCCATTTTTCATTGTCTGCCAAATGGTGTGCTGGTTTAAACTGAGCAAACCCACGGAAATGGCTACAGGTCCAGACATTTTGAATTGAGCATCTTCTTAACTCACTTGAAGTCCATAATACAATGTAATTTTTCATAAATCAAAATCTGAATAATTTATACAGTTGCAAAATGAGTCCATAAAAAACCTGTGTAAAACCAAAACCTGCTTTGAATCTTTCAAATACAGAAAACTCTTCCAAAGAGGTACCCTGCTTTTTGTTAATTACTTTTTGTAGTGTCATTATTACTCTTGCTAACAAAAATGTTGTTTGATAGAAATTCTACAAGATTATATAGAGCTGTTTTGCAAAGAAGTATTTTCAGTAAGGACATTTTGGGCTTATCTGAACTGTCAGTGGTACTGTGCACAAACAGTTAGTGCTCGAGGAGGTTTTCTCTTTTATGGGAGCTGACACAGTTAACTCTCAGTTTAGCTCATCTGTCCATAAGTACATTGCTTGCCTGAGCATCTGAAAGAGACCAGCCCAGGCAGGGTATTAATCTTGTCACTAAGTCAAAGAAAGTCCGGGGCAATGATCTCAGGATCCCTGTTCTAATTTCTGGTCCACATTCAGTACTGCTGTAATTAGATGTAATTCCTTTCTGATCCGTATCTGCCTGTACAATCTGTTTTTCAGAGCTAACTCAGGAGAATGGTGCCAGATTTTAGGTTAATAAAACAGCTCTTACACAGTCAGCAGAGAAATCTGTAGCTATTACAGCATCCTTGCAAAAGTTAATAAACAGAGAAGAAAACTCAAATCTGAACAAAATGTTGGAAGATACAGAGTCCATTCCCTGTTTTGTGATACTTGCTTTTTCTTTGGGATGCGTTCTGAAGGATGAATAAAGCTTGTCTAGCATATTTCGTGGACATCACAAATACAGATGATACAGCTGAAAGTTAATGTTCCAGATCCTTGATGGTCTCTCACTTAACAGACCATAGAAAATTTTTTGCCAAAACCCAAAACCTATAAATCAGTGCTGCAGTTTATTTCTACTAGAGTAGAAATTTAGTAACGTCTTCAGTAATCAGGCTCTTACTTGGAAAATTTCAGGAGGTATATATCTTACTGCTGATGGCTGGAAATACGGCATCAAGCTTTTATCAAAAGCTTTTAATTCATCTTCATTCAAACCACCTAAAAAAGTCAAACAAAACTTGGTTAATGTTCTTTTTATTAGATTTCTTTTTAAGGTAATATAAACTTCAAGCATTTATAAAAAATATATAATAAATGGTTTATTCCTGGGCATTATAGAGAGATGCTGGTTCTTTTTATGTTTTGTTTCTTTCATTATATTTCAGCATTACAAATCATCTGACCTTAGCCACTGACATGGAATGTATTCTACCTGAGTTATTTTATCTTGGAAAAGAGAATTACAAGAACCTATAAAACCATAAGCAGTGTTATTAGGGAATGCTTGTTCACAGTCTCTTCTGATCCGAGGTTAGGGAGCATAATCATGCAATGGCAGTGACTTCTTCACCCCTTAGGTAGTTACGGTGGGGAATCATTGCCACAGGCATCAGGGATGCTAAAATTTATGAGAGTTCAATGTGCAGTTAAACGATAACAGGGAAACAAATCCAAGAACAAAACTGGGAGTGACCTCTGGCTCAGGAAATCTCCGAGGCTGCAAGAGCACTCTGGAGAAGTATCACTCCAGGCTAATCCTGCCCTTGTGCTCTTCCCTGGGCATCCCATTCTTTCCAGGCAGGATGCTTGGGCAGCCAGAGCACAGCTCCTCCCAGTACAGCCTGGTTCACAAAGAGTGGCTGGGTCTGGAATCCTGCTTGGTTTGCCTTCCCAACTTACAGGACCCAAGTATCTTCAGGCTGTGCTTCCCAAGGTCAGTTCTACCAGATTTACAGAACCTTACAGAGAATACCACTTTTCCTTAGTGCTTCTGAAATTGCTGGATGTCTGTGCCTGCAGGTGACTCCCCTCTGGAAAGAATGTTTTTTGCCAGTCTAGAAAAATTCCCAGCTACATGAACCCATCTCTTAATAGCAATGCTTCACAACCATCACCATCTGGAGTCGTAGTTTTGTTACCTGCTATAGTACCAATTTCCTGTAAAATAGAGCCATTCCAGCTGGTAGCAGCACCAAACACGGATTCTGTCATCTTCTTAAACTGCCTCAGAACAGGGGTGCTACAAAGCAACAGGCCAATTCTTGCAACTGCAGCACTGCAAAAGGCAACAAGGTCAACATTACATGCTGCAATTACATGCAGTATAAACAGGCCTGGAATATACTTAGCCTGCTTTAAGAAGGCTGTAAAACCTGTTTTAAATTTAAAATACATGTACATAAATTGCATACAAACATTTAAGGTTTTGAGCAAAAACCTGGATTTCTCAATGCAATACTTAAATGGTGGGATATAAATGGCAGAGGAATACTGTAAAAGAACGTGTTTTAAACTACTGTATGCCTTCCATAACAGTGACTGCTTTTCTAAAGGCATTTAAAATGCAAAAAGGTGTCCTTTAGGCTCTGAAAATCTAAACAGAACAAAAATGGCATAATAAATTTTATCAATAGAGTTACTAATAAATATTTCATTAGGTATAAAATGCAATACCTGAATTCAGCAGTCCTTATGGATTTGATTTCTGTGGAGTTCAAAGCACAGAGGATTGCTCCTAGTCCAACTAAATCAAAACTTTTTAGTGTGCTGATGGTCTGGCCAGAATCTTCTAGAAAACCTTGCAAAATAGCTCTTGCCTACAAAACCAGTAAGATAGTATGCATGAACGGGGTAAATATAATTGAAGGTTTTGTTACTAGATGGTTAAAATCTTACCAGAAGCTATGGAGCATGAATATATGTCCTGAGCGTCCCCAGTGTATGGCCATGGCCTTCAGGAGGAGCACTGTCACCACCTATATGTGACACTAAAACAGGGCGCTGTTACCCAACCACTTGCGAAGTGCAAATGGTGTGAAAATACTGTGTATTTCTTCTGCCAGGTCACAAGGAAAGCCTTCACCAGAAGAAATGGTGCTAGATTGCCTCACAGAATCAGTTAAAATGCTACAAGAAAATATAAAATACCTAAGGGGATCAATATGTAATTTTTATTGTTTTTAATACTCAGGATGACTTGTCTTATTTAAGTGCCATATGTCAGTGGTGACCTGTGTTTAGGATTAATTTTCAGATCCGAATGGGATATTGGAACCAAAGTGCCCTTCCAAGCCAAAGTAATTTAGGATGGTGCTCATTCTAAACTAAGCCTTTAAAAACTGAGCCCAGCTCAAGCCTGCCACTAAGGCATCCTCCAAAGCCAGTGAAAGAAACAAGAATCTTCCAAGATTTCCTAATCTATCCACAATGCTAAGCCTCAAATAACTAGCTTAACTAGCTGCCTAACTTTTAGACAACTGAAGTTCAGCAGGATGAATCTCTTGTAACTAGCTACTCTTACTGACAGCAGGAAACCTCAAAAGCAAATTGGTTTTGTATAAAGTCCTCCCAAGGGCTTCTTCTTATGGTGCCCTTCAGAACATGAATCTATTAAACAGATTTGTGATATTCTGCCAGAACTGCCACCATGCCAGCATCTGTGGAGCCACAGAGCCCTGATGGTATGGGCCACAAAGTCAGAAATATGCTGCCAATTGCATGTATAAATAAAAGTTTTTAACTCTTACTATGAAAGTCCCATTGACATAACTAGAAGTTATCCAAGGAAAGGAACATGAGAGGAGTGTATCTGCTAAATAAGGGCTTCTAGGGCAATGTTGGGGTTGGGGCACACTACTTATTCTGTGATTGTCCTTAGTTAGGAAGGACTAGTATTCCTAGCAGTAGTGTCTGTTCCAGGGCCAGTGCGAGGGGAGCTGCTGACCTCTTTCCACTGCTTGGTGGGCAAGTGCTAAAGAACACACAGCCCCACTCCAATTAACAGTGATTGATGTTGTCCTGGCCACGTCCCCAGGGAAGCCCCCAGCCAGGCAGACACCACTGCTGACCTACTTGGCCACTTTCACTGGGGTCACAGCTGCAGAAAAGCAGCAGGGAGTAGTGTGGTGTTTCCTAGGCAATTCCAGGACTTTAGTCTCAAAGGGCATGAATCCAGAGCTTTTCACCAGGACTACATTCAGCAACTCACTCACTCACTCACCTGGGTAAGAGTCCACTCTGTTTGCTGACTAAGAACAGAAACGGTGTCGATGGAGTGCAGATCCAGCTCTGCGATTTCCTGTTCAGTGAGTGCCAGAGCAATGCGGCCCAGGGAGATGATTTGGTAACTCCTCCAGTCTGGCAGCAACCCCCAAACCTTTAGAGGAGAGTATTAATAACTGCTAGATGATCATGACTCTTCCTCTATATGCATACCATTCCCAAACCCCTTGGTTTAAAAGTCCTAAAACCTGAATATTCCTCTTTGCACACAAAAGGTAGAGCTTAGGTATTGTGAAGGTTTTTGAGGTTCTACACCAATAATGGTCCGTTCATCTAAAAATGCTGCAATTTTTACAGCTTGGACTTGTTGATGAGTCAGAACAGGAACTGCTGGAAGTGTGGCTGTAGGAGCAAAACCACTAAGAACAATAAAAATGGGAATCTGTGCCTAGATCCACACTGTTATACTGCCAAGAAAGCAGCACCTGGACTACCCAGGCTTCTATCCAGCAGCAATCGCTCCAGGGGACTGACTTCTAAGTAGCTTTTGTGACCAGTCACCCTGGCTCAGTCACTGACAAGGAAAGACAAAGTAGAGAATTGGGTAATACAGACAAAGAGCCAGTTCCTAAAGTTCCTATTTCTAGTTTGTGCTCATACAATGTTAAAATAAAAAATAACTTAAATGTGTTTGTACAGATACAATTAAATCTATAAAGCTTTGTAAAAAAACCAACAAAATAAGCAGGGGCTCTTCTAAACCAGTACCAATGTATTTAAACTGACATCTTCCCCTGCTTTTAACTTTAAGTGTGTTAAAGTTACAGTGATTGAAAAGCTGTCACCAAGCAGCCTGAAGGAAATTTTGATATCAGGAAATTTCTGCCTGAATAAAGAATAATAAAAGTCCATCAAGAGCTGAATTTTTCAGAGGCCAGAACCGTCAATTACATTTAGTTGACAACAACAGAAGACAATAGACAGTGCTCAGTATCTCCCCAGATGTGGCCAATTGCCGTTACAGAAAAAGACACTGGGTTTTGGCTAGAGGAAGTGACTTGAACAAGACAGTCATACATTGAAAAAAAGGCTCACTTTAAAGCTCTCATGTACTTCAGCTACTCTGCTTTGTGTCAGTGAATACATGACAGGTGTCTAGTATAACATTGTGCTGCTAACTCCACTTAGAAAATTAAAACTAAAAGCCCAGGGCTGAGCTACTGTCTGAGTCAGAAAACTATTTACTCCATTTTCAGGATAGCTACAATTTAAGTTTTGTTCAAAAAGTTAGAAAGGACCAAGCTAGTGGGGACTTGCTGAAGAGCATCTCTGTAGTTGCCTACTAAATAGCATCTGCACCATCAGATAGACATGAAGCTGCACAACCTCCAGAAAATAAAGAAGTAGGGCTCAGGACTCTGGATCCTGAATTAAATACTCCTTACACAGAGCTGCAGGCTCTCTGCTGTTCGTACCAATGTGCATATTCAGCACAGAGCAGCCTCAGGGCTGCCAGGGTGCTTTTCCCAACTGTGACCCTCGGGTTAAGGATTTGTTTAAGAGATGCACTGCTGGACTTGTACCTCCCAACTGAGTTTCCACCAGATCTTTTATGTTGGTTTTACAGTGTCATAAAGGGTCTAAGTCTGGGAAACTTCAATCTTTTCCAAAGAAAATAGATAGTAAAAAGCATTAGCCCAATTTTAAAGCTTTTAATTCTCTGGCTTAACAGATACATTAAACACATGCAGGCAAAAATGTGTCTGTTTCCTGATCTAGGCCATAAACTACAGAATTTGAAGTACTTCATAAATAGCATTATCTGACAGTGCTGGGTGAAATCTCAGGCAGAATGATATAAATAACACAACACATGAAACCGAAACACTCCTTTGTCCTCATTCACCTAGAGACTACAGATCCATACAGCTGTCACTGCTGCAGAGCTGGGAGACCTTCCACTTACAAGTGTGCTAAGCTTCTTACTTTCATTAAGACACCATCTGATAACTAGATTTTTTGAATTAGTTTGGAACAATGAGTAGTGCAGGCTTAATGAAACCTTTAATCAAAGATGTTAATAACATAACAGCATCTCAATATAATTTCAAAAAGCTTTGCCTGTCCTGTTTCATTTCTCGTGCTTCACGTTCAGTGTAACACCACGTTGCATTTTGCAAATTAATATATAGGAATTCTGTCTTTGTCTAGCAGAAATCTGTACAAACACTCACACACAGAATATGCTGCCATTCAGTGCACTCCAGATCTGTGTGTCTTTGAATATAGCCAGAAATGTGAGTGTATCAACCTTGCTGGCAACTTCCCTGCAACTGATATCACTCTGTAAGTACACCAATATGTTGCACTGCTGTAAAGAATATTAGTTCCCACTGTCCCAGGGGAGAACTGTTTTTATTTACTTCTAGGATTACATTTTTTCCCCTTTTCCTACCCACCTGTGTCAGATGCTGACAGAGGGAAGCTGTTTTGGGAAGAATACATTTGCTGCAGTTGTTCTCCTGCAACAAGGCAGCAGAGACACAAGTGCAGAGAGTCACCATCTGCTTTCAGAAATCTGGGCAGTGCCACTGCTCTTCAAGCACCTGCTGTTCCACTGTTTTAAAAGCTGAGCTTCACTGCTAAAAATTGCACAATTGCCCTTATTTACCCCAAATCCATGGTCAGCTCCACTGCTGGCTGCAGCTGCTGGTTAAAGAGATGCTGCCCAGGGCCCATGTTGTTCCCTGCTCCCACTTTCCTCCAGAGGTCACAGCCCTCAGATCTCCAAGCCTCTTGCACTCTGTACTACTTACACCCAACTGCAACTTGTAGATGCTTCCCAACCTCATTCTGTCAGAATGATCTGATGGGACCTAAAAAGGACTTTTAAATGTTGGATCATTTTGACAGAAGGGGATTACAGAGTAGCCATGCAGAGATGGGAGCAGAGAGCAGATAACCTCCAGCAGAAGCTGCTGACGGGAAGCTGAAGCCAGGCTGGCGCCAGTAACCTCTTCACCTCTGGGTTTTCTGCAACCAAAACAATTTGTCTTACTGCACCCTAAGGCTTTTCCTTGCTGAACCAAAACTATGTTTGAGGATTTGTCTGTTCCCTGGCAGTGCAGGCAACCACAAAGCAGCAAGAGGAGGTCACCCCCAGGGAAAAGTGCAATGGCAACAACAGGGATGGAGCAAGGTCTGACTTCTCTGCCAGCCCACAGTGGCCCAGGCAGGGCTGCTCAGAGCCCAGACCGGGTGGTGATGCCCCAGACCCAGCCACAGTGCTGACCTGCCCCCAGCACAGTCCTGCGTCCGACTGTGCTCCTGGTAAAGACAAACTGCAGGTGATTTTTTTCCTCCCTAAAATTTCCTACTGATGGATCTGTCCCTGCTTGCGACAAGAAGGTGGAAGAAGGAGCTTTATTCAGCCAATAACTCCCTTTCAGTCAGTTTGGGTTTACCCCACTGCAAGCTATATTTAGCATCGATGTAGACAGTTTAACATGCCAAGCTTAATTCTCAGCAGGGCAATCAACAGCCCCCAGTACGGCTTGCTGATTTTTCATTTATGAAAGGAAAGTGAGAAGCCAGCAGAAAAGCAATTCAAAAGTAAAAACACTTCACTTTTCCAGCTGCCAATAGCTCAGAACTACTTGCCTGTTGACTCTAAAGCAAGGGCAAGAGTCTTCTATCACCACCTCACATTATTTTTCCAATAAACTATAGATATTCTTGTGGCAGTAGTGACATTGACATAGCACAGTTATTTTAGAACTGCATAGTTCAATAACACCAAATCAAATTACAGATTTAATTTTCCTTCACAGACAGGATAGTTACCTGCTTGGCTTTCTCCTTCAAGGCACTCAGCTGGGAGCTGTTAAAACCTGAGACAGCCCCAAGAAGTTCCACGTTTTTGTCAAAAGTCCCTGGGTCCATGCATTCCAGTTCCTGAACTGACCAAAAGACATTTGCTTCTGCTAATTTAATTATATCATTTGAAGAAGGAGGTCTGGTTCCCAGGCAATCTGAAAAAAGTCAAAGAGCAAGAGTTTTCATCAAAGAGACAACAAAATAAATCAAAGCAATATTGATATTTAAGAGAGCAACAGACTATGAAAATTAACTGCAGCTGATGTGATATTGATAAATTAATTATTTTGTAATTAAATAATTTTAAAAATATTTATATTGTTCATGTCCTGGATATAAAACTAGAATTTGCCTAATTTGCAAGACACTGGTTGTATTCTTTGTACTCCAAAGGCAGTGCATGCTGGACAAGAGCAGACATACATTTCAGAACAGTTACAATGCAGGATGCCATAATAAAACTAAAATATGGAGGTATGCAATAAGAACAACCAGTATCTTGCAAGTTTCTTTCAATTCTCTAAAGGCATCAAAACCCCTGCAAGGGCTTGTTCTGAGGTAAAGCCACCATTTGCTGGGAGCCTTGATTCAATAAGAGTGAAATGCAAATGTTTGGGATGACCCTGGTGGAAGTTCACCAAAAAGAGCTTCAGCTGAATAAAGGCCACGTTCAAATAGTGAATCCAACTCAACAGGAAAGTAACAGACATGAGAGGTCCTTGCACTCTGAAATGCCCTGATAGAGATATATGTCTTGTAAGACTTGCCTGACATTTAAACAAGGTGAAGACAGAAGCTGGATGTGTCAGAGAAGCACGGTGCTTGTTCTTTATGTCAAGCCTGTTGTTAAAATGTCAGGATCTAGAGAGGGCCGTTCACTTACCACAGAACTGTTTGGACAGACAAACTGCCTTTAAAAATCTTATTTACAGTCAGAGTCTGGCCCTATGCATTATCAAACCAGACAGTTTCCATTGTGTGTTTTAACAAATCCTAGTCTTTGTTGGCATAATCTACCTCTAATGTTGATGGAAAGCAGAAATTAGAATCCTAATGTGGTTGTTTACTGCTCCCTCTCCTGTCACTAATTTAGGAAAACCTTATTAAATAATTATCTAAACCAAATAATCCCTGCATGTCTTCAGATACGGTCATTACCAGTAAAAAGCATGGATTTCACAGATGCTGTGCCTCAGCTAAGCTCCCCCAGATAAATAAATTAAAGCGAGGATGTACAAAGTAGATTTGTACTTTGAAAGGAGGCAGAGGAGGGATTTATTTGCATCAAAGGAAGCTGCAGTAGTGGGTAGAACACTGAAAAGACTGAATCTGTTGAGCAAACGAAAATGCTGTTCAGCTTCCACTGTACCAGCTGATGTTCTGCTCTCCCTTTACCTCCCTCTTGTGAAGCTGCATTGTTTCCCTTTCCCCTGCTGCAGAAGGTCAGCTTTTCTCATGTAAATACTGCCCATCCAGACACAGTGCAGCTCCCTTCCCCAAGTCCTGAAAACCTAAGACTTTGTGTCCTTGAAAAAAACCCCATTGATTTTATTATTTTTAACACACCAGATACACTGGTGCGATTACACAGGGAAATACTAATTAGATTTTTGATGTGATGCCACTTTGCTCTTCCTTTTGCTATACATGTAGTTTGATGAAAAACATATACATACATTATAACATCTCAGTGCTTGTGGTGAGAAACCTGAGTTCTTTCTCCAGCACTGCCACTGCTCTCTGGTAGCATCTCAGACACACAAGTCCCAGGTCTTGCTTTTCATGTTCCATCTTGCCTTAAGCACCTTAAAACCTTTGTTTTTAATCTTGATATAGACACAGATGTAAGAACTTTGCCACTGCTAATTTCTACTGTTATTAATATTAGCTCACAACTGGTCTGTGAGAAATGCAAAATAGCATTAGTGGCATGAAAAGCATTGATGTTATTCTGGAGTAATTTTCATAACACCAAATTTTTTAGCGATTTACAAATCAGTAATTAAACTTCATTCCTTACTGAAACCACTGTGGGAATTTGATGGAGCTGATGGGATTATGTTTGGTAACAGAAGTTCAATACCATGTTTGGACTGCAGAAGCATTTCCTAAGCACAAACAATCCTTCAACTTCTCACCTCCCAGACTTTCCCCCGGCTGAGCTCATGCACCCCAAGTGGAGACTGAGGAGCCTCCGTAGCCTTGGAGCCAAGTTTGACAAAGACCATCAGCCTTGCTGGCAGGTTTGTACTGGTCTTGGAATGCAGGTGAGAGAGCTCAGCAATTGCACTGGACATGAGCTGGGCTGATTAGAGAAGTCTTTGGGATTCAGGTAGATCCAAAGGCTTAAAAAAGCACACATAAGGACACAAGCAGACTGAAATACTTGCTGCTGAACCTTTAGTCCTGTGGCCCGTGCCTAAAGAAATATGGCTTATGATCTGCTGATTTACTTGTTGAAGGAAGAGTGAATTTCATGCATACAGGTGAACTAACACCCTGCTATTTCACCGGCTTGATCCTGCTTTTTTTAGAGCCTGATGATTGTGTAATGACTCCTCTGATCAACTGAGGTCATGTTTTGTTTCAGGCTATGAAAAACCACAAGTCTTAGAACTCCCTCCACCTCTCTCTGTCTGTGAATACAGCATTGTAAGAGGCAAATTCATTCCCAGAGACACCCAGTCGTCATTCGTTCCTGCTATACAAGCACTTGGATTTCCATCGTGGCCCAAGGCTTGCTGAGAGCTTGAACCTCTATTCTGCTATGCAGAGAACCAGTGGGGGGATTTTCAAAGACAAAGGCAGACAATATCAAACTCCTTGAATTTGTTTGGGTCTAAATTCCCATTCGTGCTTTTCAAAAGCTCTCCCCACAGCAGGATTGTTTTCCATGGCACAGGATGGCACAGCTTACAAATTCTGCCTGGGTGAATTTCAGATAAGAGAAAAAACAGTTATTATAATAATTGAATATAGTCAGAGTATGTACCTGATAGAAAGAAAATGATCCTTTTGTCACCAGAGATTCTAATAGATTCATTTGGTTTCTAATTAAAATACCTTTTAGAAGATTACAAACTTTGTCCATTTCGACAGAAAAAAACCAGTGCCACCACTGTCAGATTTAAGAACAGATCAGTCACCATATGCTCACGTCTGGCATTAAAGGATTAACTATGGGCAATCTTTTGGCACAATGGTAACTTGTCACCTTCGCAGGTTTTTAATTCAAGGGGTTTCAATTAGATTACAAAGTAAAAATAAACAAAAAATTAAAAATGAACAAAACCCTCTAATTCAAATAATTCATCTTTTTCCTTTCCGCACTCAGAAACATTCCAGGAAATGCTTAATTATGCAATCCTGTAATGAAAGTGTTTCAGCAATTAGGCAGTGCATCGTACAACTCTGATGAGCAGCAGAATGAAGACTCTCACTGGTTTTTGCTAGAAGTCTTTAAGCTGCTCAACACTTCACTTTTATTGTTCGGCTTCTCAGAATGCATTCGATGACAAAGTGAGACAAAACCTGTTTGAATTGCACCATCACAGCCCCAAATGGCAGCACTTTGCAGAGGCCCCAGGTGCAATACTGACCAGCTCTGCTGAGAGACGGGCGGATGCTGCCGATGCCGTTGGAGACTGACTCGAACACAGCTGATAGAAGCAGCTCTTCAGCTGAAGAAACTGGTCCAATTGTCTTTGCTATTTGTAAAATGATATCTGGGAACTTCAAAAGGAAAGAATAAATCAGACTTCTCTCTTCCTTTTAAAACAAACCAATTTGTGGAGAAAGACTTGCGCAGCCCTTAGCAAAGCAGGGGTTAGTAACAGCTCGGCCTCGTCCCATTGTGCAGATGTTTCAGAAAAGAGTAATTGGCTGCTACTGAAAGGTCATCAGCACACATACGAGGGGAAAAATATTAGGAACAAAGCAAATTCTGAGTGATTCTCCCTCCTGTATGCCCTCTCAGCTTCTGGCCACACCTGAGCACTGCCTGATTGTCATCTGTGTCCAGACCCTCCTGGAGCAATGAGTTCCACCATTTTAATATGGGCTTCATTTCGCTTGTCTTAAATTTGCCAGGTAAGTATAAGAATCGAGGATAGGGACCCAATTAGAAAATGAGAAATAACTTTGACCTGTTTGCCTTCTTTAGGCTTTTTTGACCTCTCTCCTCCACCCTGCTAGACACCTTCCTTTCCTTTGAAGAGTCCTATTCTATCTGGTCAATTGTAAACATTATCTCCAGGGGAAAAGCTGCTGACTGTGTTCACATATTTCTGCTGAAGAATTAATCTCTCATTCCAGTATAGTTTACTCCTATGCATTAAAAAATTAAGATTATATGAACTAAAGAGGGCAAGGAAACTACAAAGTGCAATGCTGAGGCCATCAGATATCGTTACTTGTGCTATGCTGGCCCCAGGGCAAAGGGCCACATGAGTAAATGCTAATTTGATCAGTATGATCCCATTAGTAACAGGATAAGAAACACAACTGTTATGGTTGGAAGGCAGGGGGATGGAGTAAAGAGCACTGCAAGGTGTAAAGTACTAAAAATGAGTCTGCGTCACTACAAATGTCACTTTTTTTTCCTGTGTGACAATGTACAATTGTCACTGTACACATGCAAATAATTGCTTATAGTAACATTACTCTCAAGAAGAAATCTAACTTGATGGAGTCAAGAATATGTGAAACATTAACACAAGCTTCCTTGACAAAAGAATTATTTATCCAGTTTAGCATTCAGGTTACATAATGTAGACTGCATTATGACATTCACAAATCCAAGTTCTAAAATATGTTACAAATTTAAAATTTTTAATTAAAGCATACCTTTTCAGCAAGGACATTTAATTCCTCTTTTGACAGCAGAGCTATGAATGGTCCAACATCTAATGTTGTTTCTGCTGTCCAGTTGTTTGAGGAGCTGAAAAAATATTTTGAAAAATTATATTAATAAAGAATGTTACAATAAAAATAATACTAAAACTTCTGTGTTTTTAGGATAATTTATCATACATGAAACACAGACAGTTCTATGCCAATGTGATGATTCATTGTTATCAGCATCAGACTGCATTTTCTCATCTCTCTGGGCATAGGGCATCAGTGGAACTCACAATATAATCAGAAAAACCCTTCAAATATGGTGGTGATGGAGCTCTCCCTCAATAGTAAAGTGTTCTTAGCATTACAGTGTTTGAACAAAGAGAAATCATTCCTTCTTTGAAAGAAAATTTACCATTTTCGGTCAGTTCATATTGCAATGGTAGTCTGCAAAATGGTTATCAAAAGAGAAGTAGAAACATCACCCGAATCTGACAAATGTTAGTCAGCCCATTTGGTGGGTGACTTAATAAAGCACTTGGATAAGTAACTTTCAGCCTGACAGAGCCTACAGAAGAGGGTAGCAACTAATATGTTACTAGTTCCTGTTCCCACAAATGACTTTATTTGCTTTGTAGCTCCACTATGAGGATGTTTAAATATTTTCAAAACTGAATAATATAAAATAAAGTAAAATCTAATTTAGCATCACGTGCCGTGATTCAGTAAAACTGATCTGTATCCAGATCAATGCAGGGATGGGATCTGGTGGAAAATACAGTTATCCTATCACGGAAAAATGCTGACTAGCAGGAAGCTGAACAGCATCTAACATGATTAGGTGGATCAAGGGGCTGACTTTGGGGTGAAGGGGTGGTTAGAAATGGTGCATCCAGTCTCCCTTTTCAAATGCAAGAGAGTTCTGAGGGACAATGCAAGAGAGAAACAATATATTCTTGCCAGATAGAGGATGGCTTTGTTCTTTGCCTGGCTGACACCAGTGAGGTTCCAATCGCCTGCCTAATCTGAGTCCTTAGTGACACCCAACAGGCTGCCAACTCTGCTGCTTCAGCTGCTCGAACTTTATATCCCTCTGCTTCTCCTCTGCTCTCTCCTATTGCCACAGGTGCTAGCAGTCTTCTTCATCTGTCTTCTCACACCAGCACACTGAGTATCCCACTTCCATTTTCCCATTCTTTGTGCTCCTGCGCCATTCTCGACCCGTAACCCCTTTCCCTTGCCAGGCCAGTGAGTCTATTTGCCTGCCCCCCTCAAACATTACACCTTCTCTCCTTTTCCTCTGGGACTTAAGTCATGCAGGGTGTCCCTGGGGTTGTATTTTGTTCCACAGTTATCACGTTACACACAAGAACAGAAATGTCATTCTAGTGGACAAGACCTTGAGCCTGGCCAGTGACAGAAGCTGCTTTGTGCTGTTTCCATTGCAGTTCATCTGGGCAAAGCAAACGCTTGGTAGTTGCATGGCCTAACCACCAGCATGACCAAGGTGGTGTATCCAATACCTTACCCAAATAACTGAAGGAGTTTGTATTTAATTTCAGTCTTCTGCTCATGGCTGAGCTCTTGGCAAAGTTTGAATTGATGTAGGGCTGCTGCCATTGCCTTCAGGGACATTCTGCCATGTAGAAAGGCTGCAGGTAAGTGGCAGATTAGATTTCCAAGGAGGTCAACATCATATTCATCAGCAATGGAGCTGTTCTGAAACAAGAAGCATTTGCCCTGTTGGCAGAGCTAACCTTGGCTCTTGCCCTGTATCACTCAGCTGCATCACAACTCATTTAAGCTTTAAGGAACAAAGACACAACAGTTTGCACTGGCAACTTAATCTACAATTTCTGCTGAGACTGCCTTGTATTTTTTGTTTTACCAATCCAACTGGTGATATTTCATACGCACTTCTCAGAGCTTTCAGTAATCTTTATTCCATACTGAATCACACAGAAAGAATGGGACCACCCAGCACCTGTAGAGGTGGTGCAGTTCTGTCTGGCAGCACAGCCCTCACCCGGCCCCTTGCAGCAGAGGGGCCCCAAGCTCTTGCTGTTAGAAGGCTGAGCTCTGAGGGGTTTCTCAAGCAGCTGCCAAAACACTGGGGATTATACAGCTGGTACTGTGTGTAAGGACAGGAATAGCCACAACTACATCAAAGAACTAGTTTCCCCTAAAAACTGGTGAGTGCTGCAGCTCCCAGACAGCAGAAGTCACTAAATCCTCCTGGTACCACCACCTCTCCCATGGAGCTCCCTGTGCCACAACAGCTCTGCTTGGACTGGCACTGCTTGGAGCCAGGGGAGCAGCTGCAGGTGCAGACTGGTCAGCTCCAGGCTGTCCTGGCCAGCAACGACAGCTCATGAGAACACTTTGTAACATGCATGGAATCAAGGAAAATTGTTAAGGAAGGTTTCCTTAAGCAGCAAACAATAAAACTGAAACAGTACATGAACCCCCCAAAAGAATACAGATGGACAGGTGAAGAACTCATGAAAGTTGTGACTCTCTCCACCTCCACGGTGTCTCCTCCTCTGCTGACCCCTCCCAGCCATACTCACCAAGCACTCCTGTACTTTTTGCAGGACAGCATCCCTTTTGTGATGGCTTGGGTCCAGAAGGTCCATGCCCGTCTTCCCCAGACGTTGAAGGAAAGGGACGCACAAAGGGCCTGTAACGTACTCCAGGTACTCAGAACTGCAGAACGAATCCAAACGGTCTCAGAATGCAAACCTGACCTTCATACACCCACAACCATACCCATAAAAATCTGTGATGACAGAAACATTTAGAGACAAGGCTGGACTCAAAAAATCATAAACCAGACAGGCCAGAAAAGTTGCAATTAATCCTCACCTTACTTCAACATCCATCTTCTTCCAGTTCATCAGGACATGAACTTTAAAAAATGGCTAAGAATTATAAATAGCTGCAAGTGGATGAAAGTGCTCTGAGATGCTTTAACACCATATAAAACAAGACTGTCTACAGTTAAGAAACTTTTCCCCTTTCTCCGTTTCATTAGGAATAATTCTCTGATGAAGATGTGGTGGGTGGCCTAAGGACCACAAGCACTTTTAGAGTAGGTTTCCTTTTTATCAAAGTCCAAAAATACTGCCAAATTAAACAAAATGATGCTCTTCTCCACACAGAGTAGCAGACAACCTTTGCAAATAAAGCCACAGCCCACATCTGCACTTGCCTTGCCAGGGTCTGTAGGCAACAGCACCAGTGACTTCTGATGGCCCTGAACAAGCAAAATGCAATTGTTGCCAAATAACTGGGTGCTGCAGTTTGTACGAAGCCTTGCATTAAAGCCTTTCTACTATTATTTTATAGTTGTTAAATAGAGTAGAGCCTTTTCAAACAGAATACTTTTCTTACTTTTTTCAATTAAAAATTATTTCACGATAAGAATGGTTCTCAGTCCCTTTAATCCACTTAGGCACATAGAAAGAGACACAGAAAGAAAGGAAGGAATTAACAAGTTCTACAATTCAGGAGTTCTTATCAATATGCAAGGGTTTTTTTTCTAAGACACGAATGTCTTAAGACACACTGAAATGTTTTCAACCATACAGAGCAAGAAGCTTCAGCAGTACCCAGTGGTTTTGTCTTATATATCCACTCTCCAAAAAAACCCCAAACAAATAAGCAAACCTAGGGGGGAAAAAAAATCCTCAATTGTGACAAAAATGTACTGTACTAAAAGACACAAAGTATGACCAACTTTTACTTGAGACAGACTTTGCCTACAGTCAGTGACCACTTTTGATAAATTACCATTTGTTTGATTCATCAGTTTTCTTAGGACTGAAGAGATTTTTTTAAAGTGCTCAGAAGTTAAGATGGACTAAGATGTAACTCACGGAAGTGCCAGTAAGAGGAAGGGAGGAATAGATGCATTGGAGACTTTCCAAAACTTCCAAGCTAAACAATTAACCTAAAAGCAACAAAAATTTAGGATCTTAAACCTCTGTCAGTTTTGAAGAAAAAATATGTCTTGTTTATTGCAGCATATAAATTAGCATATATAAGACTGTGCATATTATCTTCAGAGAACATTTTTATCTGGCTTTTTTTAGGCTTCTTTTTGTAGACATTAGAGATGAAATATCCTATATTTGGGAACATGAGACCATTTGTATGTTTTTGAAACTTCTATGTATCTCCAAACAATATATTACTCATGAATTAACAAGTCAGAAGGGCTGTAGGAATTTCTTGCAATTTGTAAGTGACAAATGAAATTGTCAAAATGAAGTATGATAACAGACAAATTCACACATAAAAGATTTAAATAAAATATGCTAACAGACAAGTTGAGACATACAGGATTCTGGGAAAAAACCAAACAAACAAAAAACCAAAGACAAAATAGAATGAACCAAATTCTGATTTACCTAATTTGGATATTGGGTAGTATGTTTATGTACAAAAAGTCTTTTTTTTTTTGGTTTTACCTGATACGGAGAAAGCAGATGAAGATTCATTTCAAAGAATTTAAAACTGTTTAAAAATATGTCTGTGTCCATACTTTCAATGAGTTGACAAGTTACTCCTTTCACAAGCTGTCCTGTGCTGATAGGAAAAGCAAATTTCAATCTTTTGAATATTTAAGCGGGATCTAGTCCTTACTTCCCATGACCCCATCCTAAACACAGTTTCTTCACCTCTCTTTCCCATTTCTTGTAATTAAAAGGCTCTTGAAAGTAAAAAGGCAAACAAATAGAAAAATATCAACTAAGCCTTAAAACATCCAAACCTCTGCAATGCTTTGATCCTGATTTTGGTTTTGAAGACCCTTTTTAGTGAGGGGGTGAATTATCCTGTGGTATCCAGGAATGAATAAACATAAAATAATACAAAACAACCACATATTGTTTACCTCGAAGTTGCTCTCATTGTAAAACTAGTCTCTAAACCCCATTTCAAAAGAGATATAATCCATACCTTAGAAGGTCAACAGGATAGTTTTCTTTAGACAGTAATTCATAGAGATACAAAGCCTGAAATTAAACCCACCATAATTAAAGTTAACTTCAGTTAATCCAGTTGTAAGATACAGTAACTACTGCAAGGTTTTTGTACTCTCAGCTCTCTTGTGTACTCTAAAAGTACTTCTATGGTCCAGTTGGAGCAACCAAAAGGTTTGGCATCCAGTGCTGAATTTTTTTTTCACGAGACAAGACATCACTGACTGGCATTACAGGATGTTGTTAAACCTGTACATGGCCCACAATCACTGAAAAACTTTGGGCTGAAGGGATGTCTGGAGATCATCTGACCCAACCTTTCATCTCTCTGGACAAAGATTTTTACATGGAAGTGTCTAATATGCAGTACTGGAAAGAGAAAATTTACATGGCAGAAACCTGGGAACTTAAATTCAGCATATTAATGCTTCGTTTTCCACAGCATTGTCTCATAATGCTGCCTGGGCTCTAAATACCCTTTGGTGTTTATGTTGAGATGTAATTGGGGCAGTTCCTTCCCGTTACCTGTGTTCCTTGAACACAAATATATTACACCACTTTTCTAATTCTTCCCTCACACTAAATTGCAGTGGAATGGGAACTGCATAATAATTTTTACCTGGCTGCTTCTTAGCTCTTTTTCTTTCAGCATTGAAGAATTATATCCAGTCTGCTTCCATAAACCAGAAAGAGAGACTTCTTTAAAGAAAGCTCCTTGTATATCTTTGACTGATGAAGAAAAATCTCCAGATGCAGCTATCTAAAAAGAGGAACACAGAAATACATGGCATTTCAGAATTGATGCTTAGATTTACAGGATTTGCCCTTCTTTCTACTCTGTGTAATATTTCTCTTAAGAGGATAAAGGAAAAACATGACAGTATTAAAAATACAACGGAAATAAGCAAGAGAGAGCCTTCAAAATACACTTGGTGTTCAGAAAAAAAGCAGTAGAACCATTAACCATTGAGCTGAAGGACACATCTTGGTTTAATTCATGCTCTACAGTTCTGGTTACTATGCTCTTGTGCAGAGAGAACCTGCCACACACTCGAGTTTATAATCACCTTCCTGAGGATGCCTTGTTGCTGTGCAGGAGATAAGTCAGACAAATACTGGGACATCGTGCCTCGAATAATCTGGGACAGCTCCCTAGGGTTCATGCTGTGGAGTGACCGGGTGCCAACTCCTGTCACCAAGGCACCCATTTGGCTCACGTCATAAAATGATAAAACCTACAGCGACAACAGCACAAGCAAACAGGAAGTTTTCTGGCTTGGGAACAGCAGATATCTTTAAAAGCAAAAGTCAATAATAAATCAAAACTATTCTCGTTAAATACTTAATACATTTCTTGCCTGGGAATGCATTTTCTGTGTCTGTCCATGGAACAAATGCGTGAAGTTTCTCAGAAGTTCCTTTTTCTGAAACTTCAGCCAGGACCTGATTCTTTGCATTACAATATATTTGAATATACAACCTGGGATCTCTGATCATGCAAATTCTGCTTAGGGCAGTAACACAGACAAAATAATATATACAACTGCCAAATCCAAATATTCATTCTCTCTGTTACAGGATAATTACTTTGGGACGTACAATCTTAGACGCTTTTGATTTAAACACGTATTTCAGACCACTAACTAAATAGAATTCTTGTACTAAACTTTTCAAAATCTATAGTTATTGTTGAGAAAAAGCCATTTCACCTTTAAAAACAGAAGGTAGGAAAGCTGTT
Source organism: Struthidea cinerea (assembly GCA_013397865.1). NCBI lineage: Eukaryota > Metazoa > Chordata > Aves > Passeriformes > Corcoracidae > Struthidea > Struthidea cinerea. Next base: position 1,769,806 of record VZTI01001766.1, read on the forward strand.
ATCAGAGGTACCTTTTCATAAGAGAGATATTTACTGGATAAAATCGTAACTTGGCTCTTTGCCCACCCAGAGACTTGGTTTAATGTTGCAATAGCATTATGCACTGCTTCAGGTGACAGAGATTCCAGCTGACTTGAAGTTAGTCCAACCACAGCATCTGACAGAGATCCAAGGGTATCATTCAATGTCTGGTTTTGCATGGCAATGTTCAGGAGTTGAGATTTGAGCTAAATCAAACAAAAAGAGCAGATGGGAAATGAAAATCTGCCAAGAACCAATTTCCATTACCACCCAAAACATTAACTGGAATCCCTGGAATAGGCAAATATTCACACACTTCATAAAATTTCAAAAATAGAACCACAGTTGTGAAAGGAATATGGAACAGGAATATGAAGCAGAATGAGAAAAGAATGAGCACTCAAAATGGGTTTCTATTCTTTGCATGCTCAAGAACTGTTTTGCCTTATTTCTTCAGTCCCAGTAATTTTTCACTCATTTCTTTCCTTATTTAAGAAGAACATCCCTCCTCCTCTGTTTACAGGATTGTGTTAGGTGGGAAGAACAAGTGTTTTACCCACCTCGTGAACCTCGGCCTGGAAACCTCTCAGTTGATTGCATTTAATCATTTGATGAAGTAGAGCCCGGGCCACAGCTGCCTCCATCTGTTCCAGGTCATCATAAAAGCAAACCAATAAACCCAGCCTACAGAGCAGAAATACATTAGCTCCCTTCTGACATAAAAGGTGTCACTGTTGGGAAACTGAAACACAGCTTGGTACCTTCTCCTTGTGATCGCAGCTCGAGCCATTTCTGTTTGTCACGAGTGCCTCAACCCGCAACCTTTAAAACTTAGCCTGTAACTGGTGTATGAGAACATTCACTGGCCTTTGTATTCAGCTGAATTCTGCCTGGATTCCTTGTGCTTGAAAATTTACCTGTCCTGGCTCCATTCGTCCATGGCTGGATTGTCCCAGTTAATGACTCCACTTCCCTTGACAGGATAATCTTGAAAATGATGGAGGGCTATTACTAAGTCTCTAGAAGTGCTCTTATCTGGTTTGATTGGATGTTTTGAACTCTAAGTCCTGCTTGGATTTCACATGCAACACAACCCATTTGTGTTTCAGAGCAGCAGCTAGAGCACGACATGGCCTCTTTATCATTTTAGAATTAAACAAAGCCTGCTGTATTTCACATCAAACACAGTACTGGCTGATGGATGAAACCTGTCCAGTTCAACACTGGTTAGGAGAAAGCACACTGAGGCTCACTGCCCAGTTGTGCCAGCACAGCAGTCTGCAAGGCAGGGTTGAACTGAGCTGATTTTCCTTCACAGGTCCCACGCTGAAATATCTAAGTCAACATTTCCATTAACCTCTGTAAAGTGCAACCACAGCCACAGTTTCTGGAGAGGAGGAGTCATTCCACCATGGGGAAATGCCTGTTGTAGGTGTCCTTCTGGCTTAGACCCTGTGCTCATTTACTGCCTTTACCTGCAGCCCTGCAAAGAAAGGGCTCTGAACTGTGCATCACTGTCTCTGGCCTTTGAACTTTATAGTGATGGGGATGAACTGGTTTGTAGGAAGCCTGAGTCAATTCCCTGTCCCTGTAAACTCTCAGCCTTTGCTTTCATAATTTACACAGAACAAGAACCTCAAAGACGTGGCCAAATATATATCAAGCTTTCCTGCTACAGTCCCTGGTTTTTAGCAGTTCAGTGAGGCAGGCACAGGCAGAGTCTGGGCAATAATGTCCAGATGTGAATCAAGTCAACAGTGGACAATGCTGCAGCACTACCACAAACTCAGTCAAATTCTACAGCACAGAAAGGCTTTTAGTTCCTCTAGTCCCTCAACAACAACCTGCCAGCGACATTACAAAACATTCCTTCCGCAGCACATCTGAATTCATGGGAGATCATCAAACTAACATACAAATCAAAGAAACATCTCTAAGAGCATTTTTATAACAAATAATTACATTCTGATGCATTATTGCATACCCACCAAGAGCTCTTCGTCTCCTTTGGGATTAGCAGAAATGAATAACACTACTTCTTAAAAGTAAAAGTGCATTTAAATCAACAGTATGGTTAAAATGAGTAACATAAACTAAGTGTGTTGTAAAAATGGAATATATTAAAGATTATGGAGCATGACATTTCTCTCATCTGTGAGAATGTGGCAGCTCTTGTGAGTGACAAAATCATTTTTAAGATTTCTGACATTGACATTTAGAGCGTGGGCATAACTCTTCTCTCGCTTACTCCTCCGACAATGAGCAATGCTTCATGGAAGTCAGCGAGCTGCACTGCAGTAATGACAGGAGCTCTGAAGCCATAAAGCATATTCTCCATTAGTTTAAAGCTCCAAGGTATCCCCCAAGGAGACTACAAATAATTTCAGACAGCATTGTCTTGGGACTAAATACATCCATTGATACGACAGTGTAAATGTAAATGTGCAGTGCAGAGCTTTCTCACACTCGCTGCGTCTTTATGAGTAACAGCAGTTTATTTTGGTTTTTTATTATTGTTAAAGTTACTTCAGTGCAGATTTGACAGCCCTGAAAATTCAGTTTCCTGCTTACACACCTAACATTCAAACATATTTAGGCGTGGCTCATCTGTACCCTGCAGGACAATGAAGACAGCAGGGCAGGCTTTACACCACTTCATTTTGTGGCTTCTCTGGTGACGCCCATGTCCTTAAAACCCACTTGCAGTCCTGCCTGGCAGGAGTCGAGATTTTCTCCTTCAGTCCTAACTGTAACATGATTTCCACCAAACACCTCCATGTTCTGTGATTCAAGCAAGCCAACCCATGCTCTGCTGTCCCAGTTTATTTTATTGTTCTACAGTGTGGTGGAGCTCTGCCTGGGTCCCCCAGATACTGCCGCAGACTTCCTACGAATGCTACAGGCATCTCCTCACTGTGGAGCAGGAGACAAAGCATTAGCTAATTAGGCCCACCTCCAAAAATTCATAAAGTAGCAATTCTTCACTGTTGCTAAACAGGGCTGGATTTCAGCCTAGATTTTTCTGCTGGAATGAAAAAGCTGTGCCACATTATCAATTTCCATTTTCTCCTTACTTATTCATTCCATCCATACACAGCCATAAAAGAAAAAGCAAAGCAGCCTTGCCTGTAGATAGTTGAAGTGTTCCTCATATCAAATCCTGAAGAGTTTATCCTTTTCAGGAGGGCCTGTGCAAGCTCTGGTGTGATATCATACACTGTGTCCAACTGCTTTGTTGCATTGTCGTAGCTAATGAACAGTCTGATCTGACCAGCACGAACAAAACCATCATCAGCACTGTGAAACAACGACATCCTACAAAGTGTGTGTCTGACACTCTAAATTAATTGACCCTATTCATGTTATAGAGAAAGGAAGATTTGGATAAAACAGTATTTCTGAAGGCAAAGCTGAGTGAGTGATTTTGAGTGATTCTCAGACAAAATGTCATATTATTTGAGCGTCTTCTATCATTGGTCCCTTTCAGTAGAAGTCACAGAAGTCTGATACAGATAAATAATTACATATTAATTACAGGCACTTTAAAATTAAAAATATAGAAGAATTTTGTAAACAATACATTTATATTTTCCCCTTTATATTTTCTCTTCATATTTAATTAATTAAAATACATAAAGTTATTTTTCATGTTTAAATTTGCATTTGTGTTCATATTGTTTGTAGCTGACATCACTTGGAAATGACATATCCAACCACACCTTGTTACTTACTTCATTGAGACTAATTTTCAGAATTTCTTCTAATGGGAGATGGACCATATATCTTCCCAAAATCCATAAGCTTTCTGCACTGACCCAAGAAGCTGATTCATTGAACTCTGTTTTGTACAAATAAATACTCACTACAATGTTAAGAAAGTAATTACTTTTCAAATATATTGTACTTAATATATTGTTATTGGTAAATAATAAAAAAAAAATCTGCAAATCAGAAAAATCCTTAGCAGAAAGAGGTTCCCTCCATTTGCTACATTTTAGCACCACACTTTTATGAGCCCATCAATTTTTTACTGAAATGAAATAGTGTTTCAAATGTCTCAAATTTTCTCATATAAAAACAATTAATGTTTGATGTTGTCGAAATAGAGAATGGATAAAGTGCGGGACAGGAAAAATTTACCCAAAAGTATTAAATATGGAGCAGTATTTTTTTAAATTCACTTTTCCTAATCAATTGCATTATTTAATAACATCAGGAAGGCATGATACTTTATATATCTTATATACTGTTATTGATGATGCCACTTATTTCAGCAATATGCAATAGCAATAATGGAGAAAATGAAAAACTGTTCAAATACCTACATGGAAATAGGCTGACAAAAATACAAAACACTGCATAACAGTTAAAAAATGGCATTCATTTAGTAACATTCTCCCAAGGATTGAAAATTAAATCAAGATCCAAACATCCCTGAGAAAAAACATATTTATGGACTCCATGGGTATTCTGAGCCACAAAGACTGTTTTCTCCAGGGTGTTGTGATTTGGATGGCTCAGTGTGTGACACCTCTGATCACATTCCTTGGCAGTGCTGATACTCACAACTCTGCTAAAATAAAATCATCAGTGCACTTTGAAGAGTTTCCAGTGTCAGGAAAAAACCAGCCTGCATCTATCAGAAGCTGAAGGACTCCATTAAGTGATTTTTTTGAAAACACAGATCTAAGCTCCTTAACTGAGACAAGATGATGCTCCCAGCAGACTCGTCAGGCCTGCGTTTTTTAAAGTGATATTACCTCGCATTACCCAGAATATTAAGAGAGCTGAAAGACATGACAAGAGAGCTGAAGACAAACCAGCACAATTTAAGGATGTTGACTGTGGCCTTTAGCAGAACAGACTTGCACTTACGAGCCATGGCAGCTGTGATCCCCAAAAACTGATCCCTATCCCAGGTGGTCCCAGCGCTACCCACATATAAAGTGAATAAATCACCTTCCTGCAGGACTCTTCCTGCACTCTGCTGTGGCCTGGGCACTGCAGATAAACATGAGGGAGCTTCAGACTTCCAGTCCGAGTGTGCCTGCCCAGGGCCGATGGTTCACACTGCTACAACCAGCTGGGAATCAACCCACGCTTGATGCCCTGGGAGTGGAGTCGCCACATGTGTGCTGCTTTCAGCATGTGAAGCAGCAGCCAGGAGGAAAAAGAGGCACAGCAACTCCCAGTCCCTCCCAAGCTGGGTGATCTTCCACAAATCAAGGGTTCACCAATGCTTCAGACACAACCCAAGATGATTCTGAGGGATTTTCCCAGGACTGCTGAGTAGCACCAGGCAAGTTCTGCATCTTTGCTTCCCCAGCAATGCACTGGCACTAACATCACCTCACAGCAGCAGCATGAAACTCCTCTTCACAACTTATTACTCTGATACTTTGAAATGGCAGGAGACACAGGAGGCAAATTTAGCTCCACTGAAGCAAGTGGGCATTTTGCCTTTGATTTCTAGGGAAAGAGGGAGAACACACACATATAAAAGTCTAAAATGCTCCCAGGACAGCTGTGCTGGGATGATCAGTGAAACCCAGGCACTGGCTCTGATGGTTCAGTGCCCTGCACAGCCCCCTTGTGGAGCCCATCCTGCCTGTCCCAGCTGTGGAACAGCTGTTTAAGGCACATTAACCAGGCAAACAGATGTGGGAAAATGCATCCAATCAGGATTAATTAACTTTGGTTTTATCTTGTCCCTTTGCTGATCGAGTCAGTGCCATGTGCTTCTACAACATCCCGCATTTCTTTTGTGTTTTTAAACAGTGCAGTGGATAATGTATCCTGAGCCAGAGCTGTTTTTCTCGTCTGAACAGGAGTTCAGAAGAGAACAACACACCTTGGCAGAACACCTGGCCACTGTATCCTATTTCAGACTTAGAAAAAGAACAGAGAGAAAAGACTGGCATACTAGAGAAAGACTTTGTGTACAGCTCGGTGCAGAACAGAGGAAGAGTCCATTGGTTGGACTTGATGATCCTAGAAGTCTTTTCCAGCCTTAACAATAGCATGATTCTATTCTATAAGTGCAAGCATCTTTGGAGAACTATTTGTCATGAGTAACAAACACATTATATTTACTGTGTTCTGGAGAAAAGGTATTCCAAACAGCTACTCTTAAACAGACCTGTGTCAAACTGGGCAAACAATTCAATACAATGAACAGGCCTTTTGCTGAGTGCTTTTCTCTTATGATAAGCAAGAAAAAAACACTTTAACATACCACTCTTGTCGTAAGATTTCTGTAGAATCTGCTTCATCCAGCCATACAGAGCTCTCTGAGTGCTTGCTGAGGTTCTGTCATAGAGATCCTTGAATAATGATGATCTAAGTGATACAAGGGCACGTTAGTTCACTAATGAGTTAGCTATTAATTTTTTTTTAATGACACACATGGACAAATTATTTTAGAAACAGTGATACATAAGCAGAAAGCTGTGTCTGGAAAACAGACTGAGACCATATAGCAACCTCTTTTTAATCAGCCAACACAGTGTCTGAAAAATAAATGGCTTACAAGTTTCTGAAAGCATCCTCCAGCAGAAGGTCTGGGAGGCTCCCAATAACATCAGGTTGGAGATAGTTCACTGCTGACACACGCAGAACCTGGCTCAGGATATCCACACAGTCCAGAGCACTCAGAGCCAGGAAGCATTTATGCAGTGTTACAAGGAACAAGGTCCTGTTTACTCCTGGGCTTTGAAAAATTCTCTCTCTAGTCTTGTCCCAGTCAAAAGTAATATTTCCCATTTCCTGCAAGAAACAAAGTGTTAAAGTAACATCTCTGATTAATTCAATATATTGTTCATTTTGAGGCCTGACAGAGAGCACTCTACAAAGAACATGATGCTATTCTCATGAAAAACAGCTGCAAACTACTGGTTGTTTGCATTACTTCAGATAATTCCTTTCTGGCACTGGGGAGAGACCAGCTTGAACTTTTTTTTACAAAACCAAAATGAAACCCAAAAAATAATCCACATGGCTGATAACAAAATTACTAATTTCACCTTCTTTAGCTGTCTTGGCTCTCTTTCCAGCCACTGAAAAGACACTCCCTGAGAATAACTGGCCCTACCTACCTTAGATGTTACTGTAGGAGGGTGAACTCTTCTCTGGAGATGAGTTTCTCTCTATTGATTACAGTGAAACCCCAAACGACTGACTTGGACTTGCAGAAACTTTCAGACAATAAGAATTAAATGAAGTAAGTGTAACCCAAGAGGAGAGGGAGTTTTGGAATCCAATCCAAGCCAGGTAAGTCACTGCAGGGCCTGCACTGTGAGCCCACCCGTCTGTCCCTTTCTGTTTATCTAAACAGCCAGTTTATCCACTGACAGCAGCTTTTCCTTTCCCAAAGTGCAAAGTCACTTACAAGATGCTCCTTTTTGCTGTTGAAGAGGTACTTCATTGCAGTTTGGAACTGCTGCTGATCAAGCTGTTGCAATTCAGACAGTAGTTGCCTGGGCTGGTATAAAAGGTTCTTCAGGTAACTTTTTATGGACATCTGAAGTACAGAAAAATATGTGTAATATACATAAAACTCATACTATTGTACTAGGGGCATCTTTTACTCCCTGAAAATCTGTGCTCAAGGAGAACTAAGTGCTTAGCTCTGTATTGTCTGTGCTGTCAATGATCAAAATAACTATTCTCCACACAAACTGAAAACAAAAATAATCTAAATGCATTCTGAAAGACAGTAATTTTCAAATCCTATTCTTGGCTTCATGAACAAGTCCTCTCAAGGGAGCTTTATAGCAGAGATGCCTCAGTTTCTCACTTCATAAAACAACAGTAATAAAGCTTTTCTGCTTCACACAGCAGAGCTGTGAAAATGAAACTTCCAAAGAGATAAAAAAAAAAAAAATCAGGTACCATGTGCATATTATTACTTAAAAAAGGGAAGGAATTGTGCAATTAAATGGGAGGAAAAGTCTGTACCAGGTCATAAGCCAAAAATATTCTCTCTCTCATCAAGCTGCATTACCACCTAACAATCTCATGCCTGTTTTGAAAAATTTAAGGGAAATGATAACATTGGAACAGAAATAAATGTAAGGCTCATTAGCAGCAGACTGGAGTAAAATCCCTTCTAATTCCTGACAGAATTATTCCAGAATTGGTTTGGAATTTGAGTTGCAATTGTTCTTTGCTGCCTTTGCTTAGCTTGCATTGCCACCACCAAATATTAACTCAGTTCCTTTTTGCCTGGGGGTTCAGCCTGCTGAGAGCCTCAGGCTGCCAATAAATCTGACAAAGGGAAGGGGCAGCGGCAGGAAAATGTAGGTGAGGATGAGCTGTGACAGCGACACGGAGCTTGGGACAGGGTTCAAGCCCTGTGGAGCTTCTGGGAATGCCTGAGGCTCAGGGATGGCACAGTTGACACTTCCCCGTTTCGGTGTGTGCAGGGATGAGGGAGGGGCTCAGGTTTGATGAGCTGGGTACAGCTCCACTTAAAGCAGCTCATCACTAATCCTCAGCAGCAGGAGGAACAACAACTCCTTCCTGCATCACTTCCACAGCCAATATTTACAAAAACGGCGTTCAGAGGAGCTTTAAAAGATGGAGGCATTTTGTAGGATGCTCTGGAGCCTCTCATTCCATAAGGAGCAGTGTGTGACAGCCAATCAAAATCTGGGAGAAACCTGTCATTTTCTGCGGAAACAGCATTTATATACACTCAACTCAGAAACAATGAGCCTGAAAACTCCTAATTCTTGCTGCCCATCAGAGGAAAAGCAAAAAAGATCATTATTATTATTTCTGCCTTGCATACTCCGGCAATCTTAGGGGGAAAAGACTACCCATTCCTATTTCCTATTTAATTGCTACGCTATAGATATGTCAATTACCTCTATCATTGACCACCTAGCTTTGGCTACAGAGGTAGGCTGGTTTATTAAATTCATTTTCTAATAAAAATTTTCACGCATCTTAAATGTCACAAACCTGGAGGCTGCTAAGAGTAAACATAACTTCTCGAGCATGAAAATATGCCATGACTTTTGTAAGCATATCTGCTGTCCAGACGTTAGAGCTGCAACAGAAAACAGGACCAAAAATGCCAGTAAAATAATATAACAAGTTAAAGAGCAGATTACCAGAGTGAAAAAGGGAAACAAACAGTGCTGCTAACACCATAATCACAAAAGTATTCTGGTTTTTGCCTAACCATAGTAATAGTTGATCTACTTAATGCAACGAAAATACATGGTTCAATGGAGAATGGAATTAATTAGTGATGGTTTTTTCCATCTGATTCCACAACCACCCACAATAATCTCAGTTTTCCAAGGTGTTGGCATTAGTACCATCTCCAGGCATGTGCTTCCAGGCACCCCATTATGCCTGTTCTGATCTGCTTGCAGAAAGCACAGGGAGTAACTGCTGCCCTTCCCTCAGCAGAGCCATTAATTTCACTGTGTCTTCTTTACACAGCCACTGATTTTCTCAAAATATGTAGGAGTGGAATGGCCTTTGAGGCTTATACTGCTCTTTCAAATTTAGACAAAATTAGCAAATAATTCAAAAGTCACCAGGAGCTGGAGGATGGGGGATGGAGTGGGACTGAAAGAAGGAGTTGGACAGAAAGCTGGAACTGCACCTAATTTCCTTAAGAAGCCATTTGGACACATGGGAGCAAAGTTATTATGAAAACTTCTGAAAACTGTGGTATTTATTCTCAGCCTCATTCTATTTTTTTTTTCTTTTTTATGACAAACAGGTTTTTCCCTGTTAACAGGAAATACTCCTCCCAGGAGACCTAAATCCAAGTAATCATACGTGCCAATTTCATTCTATCCATAATGTTCCAGTTTCTGTGGAAATGAAACAGATCATATCTGAAGGGCAAGATAATACTGAAAAATCAAGATGGTGAGAGTAATACATTACCTTTGAAAATTAAGTACATCTAGGAGGGCTGCACGTGAAAAATGGAACATGAAAAGTTATGGTGAGACACTGAGTTTTAATTCATTTTAGAAGCGTAAGTGGGAACAAATCTGTACATTACCATTCAGATATTTCCCAGCTATTACTTCCTCCTAAGGAAAAATTATAAATATATGTAGTAAATTATTATTTTTAGATTATAATATAAAATGTTAGTAGAAAGATCAAACAAAAATACTAACCACAGCTTTGAGTAACAATGGAGGCAAATCTGTAAAAGATTATCCCGTTACTAGAAGTTAATTTACTGTTTTATCATTCAATTGTGTCACACAAAAATACATTCATTGTATGCAGTGAATATAAATATATATATAATTTATTTGCAAACATTTAATGCAGCTTTGATTAAATTTATTTACAGAAAAACAGTGGGGGGAAAAAAAAGGCTATTAAATAATAATCAGTCGTGGTGAAATTCTTTGCTGGTATAGCTCCATGAAGTCAAGAGAGCAGAGACCACTAAACAGCACCTAATTTATTACACACAGCTTTTTCCACCCCACAAAATATACCCCTTAGACAGGAGTTCTGGTCTTACCTTCAGAGTTCTGACTATGAGAAATCTCAGCATGATTCATTGATATCAACAAGAAACACATCTTCAAAAGTCTGGACATGTCTTCTGGTGTTTTTTAGAACAAAAAGATACTTGGATTGAAAAGGAAAGTAGAACAGAGTCAAAAGGCAATATTCACCCCAAACTTTCGTAGCCATAAATCAGAGACAGCCTATGCTATGGAGTACAGATAGAGATCAGAACAATCCAAAACTGCTTGCTCCCAGGTTTTTAGTTTAGATCTTTTTCTAGGATAGAGATACACTTTATGCAAACACAAGTCCACCAGGAGTGCGTGAGCAGCCAGAATTATCTCCCTTTAGCAAGCGGCGCATTCAATTTTCTTCCTTGTAGCACCATTTATTTACTAAATTACACTGCACCTAAATATGACTTCAATGCAGTTTTCTTAAAACAGGCAAATAAATCCTTTTAAAATCAGATAAAAAAGAAGAGAAATAGAGGGAGTGAAAAAGGAAATTATAAAGAAGCTTCAAACAAACCCTAAGCTTTTCCTAGCTGGTTAAGCTGCCTGCAGGATCACTGCAGACTTGGTCTGGGACCCTCCATTTGCAGATGTCTGAACTCAGGGGTTGGACAGCCTGGCCCTTGTCCCATGTCACTGTAGGGTGCTCCAGGCAGGGAGAGGGAAGGAGTGCTCCCCTTCCCTGCTGCTATATTTGGCAAAAAGGGAGAAAATGTCCTTATGCTCTTCTGAAGCAGAGGGAAAGTCGCACACTTCAGAAACAGACCATGTCACTTCACCTGGACGGATCAAAGTCGTGGTCTTTGTACTCACAAGAAGTGTCCCATCAGTGTTCCGCCACCATCTCAAACACAGTTTGTATGGAAAGAGATATTTTAGTAGCTCTTGCTATCCCTGCTGCCCTGTGCTATGCAGCATAAAGATCACTGAAAGATAAATTACCTGAAGGGCAGTAATGGGATACCCAGAGCCTTTCACTGGGTTGTCACTCACTGCCATCAGAAAAAAATTGACAGTCTCACGGTCATCCGAAACAAAACGAATGTGTTGCTTTTGGCCCTGTTCATACACAGAGCAGCAGTGCAATGGGAGGGAAAGGAAGCAAAGACTGGGCAGGTCTCACTCACACAGGAGTTTCTGCAGCCACGTCCCCTCCGCAGCTCTGAGGGCCATCAGCCGCTTCAATCCACATTGCAGAGAGGATTTTCTGCCTCTGCACCCTCCCCCTGACCCCACTGCTCAGCCTGAGAGTCACCACCCCACAGGTGAAACAATTAATTAATCTGAGCTATTAGATGATGCCTTGATCCACAGATTGCAACTTCTTACACTGGGATTAGTCCCTGATTTAACAAATGACATAGAGGGTCCCATTGGCCAACTTGGCTCTGACCATAAAGAGACTTTGTCAGGTTTTCTCTCCCTTTCCCTCATTTCAAAGGTTTATTTGCAAGACACCGAATTTCTGCATTTCTTTTTGTTGCTGTGCTTACTGTCTCTTTTTCTCCCCCTGAAGTTCTCTGCCATGACTTGAGTTACAGATCTGAACATTTGATAAACACAACATCTTTTTTGGACTGTTTAATCTCGTGTACCAAGGTACTCTTTTATGAAAACATCTTTCAACAAGCCTCCAGCAATACTTCAGTCTATTGCAAATACTTAAGTCCAGTCATGTAACAGGAATGACTGAAACTGACAGATGATGAAAAATTTAAACATTAGACTTTAGGAAGCTATCGCCTCTCTCCTGTTCTTACACAGACTGAAACCCCTTTCAGCTACTCTTTTGGGAGCACCACAGTAAATGTTTCTCATTCAGATGTATCTGGTTTCCTAGACAATGAACTTACTTGTGTTTGTTTCAGCCTGTGCCCTAATAATTTCGCAGTAAGGTTTGATTACCCTGCATAGGTTAAATCATGCTTCCAGTGTCAGTCCTGACTTGTTTATTCCAATTCATTCACTTTGATCAGGGAGTGCATTTTAATTAAAGCATGCTAACTTAATATATAAGGAGATTAAATGCTAAGGAAAGTGCTTTTTCATCCTGACTAACTCAAGCGGACAATCAGCAGGTGCACACAAGTCTGCTGTGAAATAGCCCTGCTTGGTAAGACAATCTGTGGGATGAAGTAGTTCATTTTTTCAGGGAAACAGGTCTGTTCGCAGTTCACAGCAGCTTTCAGACAGCCCCAAATCACACCGCGGGGATCTCCTGCAGATCCCATCCAGCACTTTCCCAGAGATCATTCCTTGCATATGCTGTGATCAGATCTCTGACAAGTCACCCTTGCAGGACTCCCCGCTTACGAGGAGCTCCCAGATTGCCTTCTCCTTTCACTCCCCAAACAGCCACTCTTCCATGTACAGAAATCCTAGACATGTTATCACTCGCTCCATGCAGTCGCTGCCTTATCTGAAGCTTGATAACCAGAAAGCTGACCTCACAACCACAAGCCTTGCTGATAAGCCCTTGCACTGCCGGCGCCCACCTTCCCCCTTGCACCCTGGCTCTGAGAAAAAGCACCACACGCAGTGAGGGAACCCGCAATGGGTCCGGGCTGGAAAGGGAGAGAGGGGAGGAGAAGAGAAGGAGAGCCAGGACCCCAGAGCACGCACTTTACCTGCCTCTGCCGTGTGCACCTCCTGCCCTGCACTGCGGGAGCTGGGCGGCTCCAGCCAGGGACCCTGCGAGCAGGGCCAGGCCCGGCACCGCCCCGCAGCCTCAGGCGCCGGCCCAGCAGCACCGGCCCTCAGGGCGGGCGGGACAGCCTCCGCTGCCGGGGGCTCGGGACTCCCAGAGCAGGCAGAAGAGGACGCTTCTGCCCCGAGATGAAGAGTGCTCAACAAGCTGAGCAGCGGAAACACAGGGCTGGGCTGGTGCTGCCCTGCTACCCCATCTCCCTGCATTCCTCAGAGCAGAGTATGAACTGACTGTACCTGGGATCAACCCTGCTGTGGTCTGGAGGGATGAAGCTGTTCCAACTCTGCTTTGAAGGTTTCTGGCTAAATCATGCCCTTGCACAGCATTGTTTTCCTGCAGTGAAACACAGCCAGTCCGCCCTGACAGAACAGTTTAGTCACTCTAGAGGGCAAAACGCTGCGCATTAGTGAGAGCAGCTTGGACACTGCCTCCCACAGCAGGACAGGAACAGTGGAAGGACAAGGCAGTATTCCCAAACCCGGGAGTAAGGAATTTGGACATTGGAATTGCAGGACTTGTTCCCTTAGATGGCATCTCAGAGTATTCGGGGCAATTTAATGAACGGCTGGGACTCAGGAGTTTCTTTGCGTGGGCTGTGAGCAGCATTAGCTGCACACAAATGCTCTCCCAGGGCCCGGAGGGAGGAAGAAGTCCCTTCCCTCCCCAGGAACTCTGGCTTCAGAAATACAGATGTAGGTACAGTCCTACGGTTTATTCTGTTTATTCAACAGGACTAAGGTTTTTGACCCTGCTGAATTTAGGCTTTGTAGAAGGCTTTTCTTCATGATTGCTCATGTTTTAATTCCTCATCTCAAGTGTAAGAATACTTGGTTAACCAGAGCGATTAAAGCAGAAAATCGTAAGAAAGGGAAAAAACTCCTACTATTTACATTGCACCTTCTGTTCCTAGACCTCTCAAAGCTATTACAAACTGAAATCCTAAGTGACAGGACTAAAAGATGAGAAACATGAAATGCAGTCTCCTGTGTGATTTTTAACCTATGGGATTAAAACACTTAAGTACCTTTGAAGAAGTTTGTCTTAACACATATTTGCTATCTTAACCTAAATTCATGACACATTAAAAAACATTTTCCTACTACTAGATGAGTACAAAATGAAGGTAGCAGAAGATAAATTAATGGATTCACTCCAGAGCATACATGGCTCATTTTCCCAACAGACAAATCTGATTGCACTATGTGCCAAAATGCAACAGCACATCCTGAAATGAGAATAACACCGAGTCTAAATTACTGTTGAAAAGTAATTTGAAATTTCACCAGTCAAATCCCTTGCCCCATACTACAGAATACTTACTCTTCCACAAAGAAGACTGAGAACAAAAAGCTAATAAAATGGCAGGAGAAATCATTAACCATCAGGCAAAGTGAGTTTGAGGCAAACCTAAAATGACATGTTAAGCACCCTAGCTGGCACAGAATCACCAACAATTATAAAAACCACAAAAACCCCCACAACAGACAACTTTTTTAGACTTCAAAAGCAACAGAAGTCAGTTCTTACTTTACTTACCTGAGGCTTCTCTGCTCTCTCACACCTGCAGCTCAAGCACTGCACGACGTACACCTGCCAGGTCTGTACTACTTATGATGTCTCTTATTGTTTTAAAGGAAGGTTATATCCCAACTGCCAGAAATTATCCACTTAAAACAGTTTTTTAAATAAGACATGTTAACATAAATAGCATTTATTTAGCGCTCCTGAAGTAAGGAGAATGTCTCAAGCCAGCTGAACTCTCAAGCCCCTACAGCCTGATTCTCACAGGCAGTTTGACTGAGGAAATTTGCCAGAAACCACCTGCAACTTTTTAAAGCTGAAAACATTTGGCAACAACTTGCTTAGAGGGTTTGTTACTAAAGCCATCAGTTTAAAGTGCAGTTTTAACAAGTTCTACCATAACCCCTTTTGCTGGAAAATGGCATATGCAAAAGCAATGAGGATTTATAGGGCTTTGAGAGGAACATGAAGGAACCCCAACCAAAAGTGATACACTTTTTGTGCACTGTTATCCCTGATTAAATGCTGTTTAAATAAATGCAAGGTTGTGCTGCTACTGAAAGCTTGATTCTCAACACAAAGAGCAGTTGCTGCAGACAAGCATGGCTATGGTTACAAAAATGAACACAAAAGTTAATGCAAAAGTCATCTCAAAAAATTTTATTAGCATGATTAAAAACGTGAAGAATGACAGTAAGAGAGAAAGTAACTTAGCATGGAAGATTATCCATTTCAACAGTTTTTATTCAACAAGGCTTGAACTGAATGGATAACTTTATTGCCAGGTTTTGCTTGATTTCTTTCACAACAGTTCACACTGTATCAGTTTCACCACTATAAAGACTATTGCTTTTGTTTGGATATGATCCCTGTTGCAGTTAAGTATAAAAAAATATCCCCCATTGCTGCTGGATTGCAGAATGCAATGTTGGTTTAAGAGCTGGTAAAAAAGAAATTCTCAGTTGAGGAGTCCATTTAAAAAACAACCTTCCCCCCTCCCCCCCAATTACACTACAAAGAAATACATTAGTATTTTGGCCTTTAAATTTCTTACACGGTATTTGTTTAGCATGGCAATCCCAAAATTCCCTCTCTTTAAGTAACCATAAATCAAAACCCTCTTTCAGAGGCTGCTTCTTGGGTTAGACTGTGGAGCTTTACTTCACACAGGCTTACACTGGCTTGAGGACGAAGACAGCATCATCCAGCACGTAGTAGTCGTTGTACATGTCACCTTCACAGAGGTAGGGCAGTCTGGTGAAAGCCTCGATGGCAAAACCAGCTTTACTGAAAACTTCTGGCAGGCTGTTCACCTGCTCTTCCCAAGTGTGCCCTTTGATTTCCAAAACTTCTGAGGGTTTTTCCCACTTGCCACCTACTGAGAAAACAGAACAGCCTTGTTTCAATTATAAAGAAAACTTCATTGTGTGCTGCATTTTCTCACAGAAAGCATAATTACACTGATTATGTTCCATTCCACTCCACACAGGAGGCTGCCAAACCCCTTGTGTAGACCGGCTGCAAGATCAGTTCCAGTTTATCCCTGCTGTTCAAAAGCAGCTTCTTTAAGGTTATCTTTTGTTACATTTTTAACTAGAAGTCCCAGGAGTGGCTAAAGGTAACTGCCATCAGCGAGGCTGATGTCCAGCAGACAGGCACACAGGTAATTACAGTAATTAAGAGTCAGCAACTTAAAAATTATGATTAGCTGTGAAGCTTTCACCAGTGTATCACATTACAATCGATAGCTACTTCGTGCCTTCAGTGGCCACCTACCAGCTGATCTGCTAAAGACTGCTTAGGGTCATATAAAACTGAGAAGCTGATCACTTGTAGCATGCTGGAAAATGTGTTATTTGTTATATCGAATGAAATAATCTGAAGGATTACAGGTACAACTCTCAGAAGTTCAAAATTTAAAGTTTTTCACTCATTTTCCAAGTAATGTCATCCACAACAAATAAAAGCTTTCTGGCTTGGTCTGCACCTTTAACCAGTTTGCTAAATGCAGTAGTAAACACCCTTCTAAACAGGAAGTTCTACATCTTGTGATTAAGACAGTTCTGCAAATCCAAACATTTCCTAAGTTCCTCTTCTTTCAAGAAGATTCATTTCCAGAGAGATACAAGAAATGGCATCTTTCAACACATTAAAAAACGTGCTAATGCTGGCGTTTGACTGTATCCTGTATGGTGCTGGTAAGACTTTAAAAAAATTTCTTATATTTTCTCATTTATTAGCAGTTAAACAAGACTGAGAATTTTCTGCTTATGATTTGCAACACAGCTACAAAATAAAAGCAATGAAAAGTTTTACTGAAAATCAAGTTAATTTCTGCTATCTTCATAGAACTTCCAAAGTATACAACTGCTAGCAAATGCTTTTTTCTTCTAAAAGTCTGAAATGTTGCTGTAACCTGTGATTTATGGGTCAAATCCTGCTGCACACTCCAGAAGCAGCCTGGTTTCACTGCAACTGTGTTTGTTTGGGAGGAGGGTTTGGGAAGTTCAGCAGGCAGCACCTCCATGACCTGAGGCCATGGAGTTCTGCTCTGCAAGGACACCAGAGCCCGTGGATAAGGTGGAAAAGAGAAGGGATCAGCTGCAGAAGCACAAGCTACTGCCTTTCACCACACAGGGTGCAAGGACACCCACAACTTCCAATCTTCAGATTGCTGTAGCTGCTGTGGAATGGCTCTGATATGGACCTGACACAGAATCAGCTTCGTTTTATTCCTGTAAAAGTCACAGACACTGAATCTGATTGGATTTGGTGAGAAAAGTGGTGAAGGGACAATGCTAATTGTTCACCATGGACAGGTTTACAAATTGTGTATCAGCAGTATACTAAGAGGTTTCAGTTTATTTATCTTCTAATTTGTTATTTTCTGGCAAGCACAAAAAGATGCTGTTTAGATACTACCTTTATTCTCACTGCAATGATCTCAATGCCATACTTTAAATAACTACACAATTTATTTGAAAAAATTAAATATACTAAACCAGAACTTACACTGTGGACTTGAATAAGGACTTAAAAAAACCCCTTCCAGTCTAGTCATATTAAACCACACATTATTTTAGTTCCTTAATTAAAATGCTCTTCTCTGATTAACCTTCCTGTTTTCTCTGCACACATTTTTAAATGTCAGAACTAACAAGCACTATTATTCTTAGAAACCCAGAGTCAATATATGTGATGAAGTGGAAGAATGTCTAGGAACTATTGTGAATTCTAATCAATGTTATGACGTTGCTAAATTATAGATGTCTTGATTTATGACATTTCCACTGCCTGCCTCCGGGTTGTCTGGCTTGACTCAGACCAGTGGAGGAGAGAGAAAGCCCTGCAGAACTGCTCCACTGAGCAGCTGCACTTAGGTCACACAACAGCCACCCTCACTGCCCAGTACCCCCCAAAACGTGCAGGACTACATCTCAGGCAGGGAACTGCACAAAGTATTCTTCTGGTCTTCTCTAGTGCCAAAGGAAACATTCATATGGCTTCACATCTATCAATCTCCTCTGTTTTGTCAGAAAATAGAAAGCCAAGCACATTACCCCATAGATGAGTGTTAAATTAGCACATGTGAAAGCTAATTAGCAATTATCTAAGAACAAAGTTCGCTGAAAACAGCCTTAACAATTTCCAGTTTGGAACACGGCTGGTTTCCTCCTTTCCTCCCACCTCTCCTTGAATGAACCAAAAGTAGCTGTATTTTCTTTTTAGACTGTACCTTGCTTTTTAGCTGTCCCTCACATTACCAATTGTTCCTTCCCAACAGGTGTTGCAGGTCACTGCCGAGTCACTGTAACACAGCCCAGGTTTCAGCAGGCTGACTCCTCTGTGAACAATGTGTCCCTAACGTGCACTTTCTCTGCCTCTGGATGCTCCTCGTCCCGACCTGAAGTTCTGTGGTTTCGCTTTTTAACTAATACACATCAGGATTTGTGTACTCCTGGATGCACAGATCATCAGAAGTACAAAGTACACTTATCAGGAAGTAACATCTTACTCGAGATAAAAGATCTGACTGTAGATGACAGCGCTGTTTATATCTGTGGAATAGCATTTTCAGACTCCGATTCACGCCTTTCTAAACAAACAGGAGATGGAACAGTACTAACGGTAACAGGTCAGTTTTTCATTCCTTCTTAATGAAGCCTCTTAGAATAAATAAATTATCTTGTCTAAATACTCTCTTTATTTATACTTTCAAGAATGACATTTAAGATGGAAATACCAACAAATCCATTAGGAGTAGTACGACTATATTAAGATGTCATTAGTAAAACCAGAGGGATTCCACAAATAAGCATCTCAACCTCATATGCTAATTAGGCTGTTCTGTCATATGATGATGATGACTCTAAAATTCTACAAAAGAAAGAAGTTTTGTACTTGTGCTGTCTAACCATACTGTACATCCTCTTACACAAAGACTTTCATGGCTGTCAGAAAGGAAGTTTCAACAAAAAAATGGGAAGTAGAGAGACCAACATTTAGTAGAAGTATGTGCAAGAGAGTGCAATGCCTCAGACCTGGGGATTCACTGTGCCAGCCTGAGAAAAATGTCCTAAACCTTTGTATCACTTCCCTTCTAGTTAGGAAAGTGATGAAACTTCAGTAACTACACTTCAGTTTTACATGCCTAAAATAGAAAAAGAAAAAAAACCAGCTGGATTATTACTTTATTTATATTCCTTCCTTCCTTTAACGTCATTTCTGAACAGAAGCCTATGAACTTTATTTAAATACACCTTTACAAGAGCAGAAAACTGGACTCCATTCTCTCTCTACCCCTAAAGAAAGGGTTTGTAATCAAAACTAACAGGTCTCCATTGCCCTTGCAAACATATGAGCAAACAAAAGACAAATGATCTCACTAAGGAATTTAGACTGAAAATTAACCAGAAAAATATTGACGGTATAAGGTTTTTTAATTCCTCAGAGAAAGGGAGCTGGAATGCAGAGCCTGAAAAACATTACGTGAATCAGAATTGCCCTTTATTCTAACACTCATTTTTTATAAAGGATCAGGGAAGCAGCACAGCAATGGAAAACTCATCTTCATGATCATCATCTCGTCCTTACTGTTCCTGTACAGCTCTGCTGTGCTCACATCCTTTGTGGTCTACAAGGTAGGCTCAAAGTGATTTTTCTGGTTTTGTTCATTTTGTAAATCGATGCAGTTTTAACATCTCCATAAGGGGAATAAAAACACATTTCTAGATTTCATAACTTTTATGGTTAAGTTTTAAAGAGCAGGCTGGTTGAAGTCCATGTGCTGCACACACACATCTGTGAACTCCTGTGTGGCACATACCTGGACTCACAACAGCAACCACATTTTCTTTTTTCAATGAAGTGTCTAAAAGAAAAGGTATTCTGAAGTTAAAATTATCCTGAGAGTATAAATTTCCAGTAAAAGTAAAATAATTTAAATTTCACATCAAAGTATTTATGAGGTGCAGTAAAGTTACTGCAGACTGACTTGCTTGTCTACTGATTCTCTTCCTACGTGGACAGAAGAGATAATGGTAAAATTAAAAAATATCAGAGACTTGGAAGAAGTTTTATGCTTACAGAAACAAACCCATTAAAATGCACATGGTTAAAAGCTATGTAATTACTGCTTTTTTTAATCTAGAACAAAATCTGTGTTTAGATAAAAACAAACACCCAGAGCTACAACTGGAACCTTTACATAATGAGACTTTGACAGGAGAATCAGGACTTCACAGTCCTTACTTGTGTGATATGGTAAAATGGTTCTTTCCTGCAGTGACCACTGTCCAAGCCTAAAGACAGGACTGGCTTTTGCATTTTTGTTTTTCTTTAGAAGTGAAGGTACAGAGTGAAGAGTACAGTGGGAAAAATTAAACAAGCCTTCTTCAGGGGAAAAAACTGGATATATGATGCCATTGGTTTCTTTTTGAGAATTAAGTTGTGTTTCAAGCAGGTCCCATTGTGCTCAAAGCAAAAATACTTGCAGTATTTACTACCAGAAGCTGAAAAAGACTTTACACATGTGAAAACCTCTCTGATTTTTCCAATGGTACAAGCTGATCTAGTGGAATGCTTACGTACAAACTGACACTGCAAAAGGGCAACGATTTTAACTACTCTGCTAACTTCTCACCTTATATTTTAATTGCTTTGTCATTTATTTTCCCTCCCTCCAGTTAAAACCAAAGCTGCTAAAGAAAAGTGGGAAAGACCGAACAACAGAGAACTGTGTATGTTACCATGTTATTTGCTTTGTCTGTGACTCAGAGCTTCTTTTTCTTGTCTTTTTAAAGTATATTTGGCATCAAATTTGTGATTAATTGATGATTCCACTGATGAGACATTCCGAGCTGTTAAGGCTTCTCTTTAGATTTATACAAAACTAGTTATGAATTTATATTTAACTAATTTTAACAAACCAGTTAATTTATTTTTAACCCACTGGATACACGGAAAAGTTAACCTATGTAAAGGCCATCTCTAATACACTGTTTCCTTTAGGTTTTAGGTAAAGTTGGTTCAAACTTCTGACAATAACGGGTTTTGCTATTAATTTTTTATTTCTTTAAATCATCCATTCAAGTAAGCTTTAATGTGTTTAAAAAAACAACCTCCACCACTATGTATCCTCATACAAAAATCAGAAGCCATGCATTTAAATACCCATTAAAGAAGGTGCATATGTTAAGCAATGCAACAGTAATGTAATTTAAAAGCCTTCTGCTTGCCAAACTGTGTGGTTTTAAAGTGTTACTTAGTAACATTCCCAAAGACATATCCAGGTAAAAAATCTGAATTACAAAATATAGAAAAAGATGTTTCCTCCAACACAAAATGTTGCACTGAACAAAAATATTTTAAATAATTTGCAGAACATAAATAGCGGCCGAAAAATTTTTCAAGCAATTGCTCAAGAACTTCAAAAGCAGAGATATGCTCAACACAGCCAGCAGCCTGTGAGTATCCACCTACTAAAACCTAAATTTATGGGGAAAAAGAGAAACCGAAAGGTTTTAGGAATATAGTGTGCCTATTTCCTTTAAAGTTGATAGAGGTGTAAAAAAAAGTATTCTGAATGACAGTCAAAGACATTATAAAGCATTATAAATGGCCATATGCATACAATTACATATATATCTATTTATAAGTGTGTGTATATATATAGACACACACACACACACACACACACACACACACACACACACCCCCTTTTAAAATTATGCATGTACATTTAAAAATAAAATTGCCAAAAGTTTGTATTTTGCCAAGAAGTCTGGTTCTGGACTGTTTGCTAAATGCCTGGAGCTATTAAGAGGACATGTTTGAAAAATATTGCTCCCTTAACCCAGAATAAGGGACAGAACATAACAAAACTATTATAAAAGCTCTGTGATATATTTAAAGGTATTTCCCCTCCTTCAGCACACAGAGCCTAAACTAAGTAGTCAACATCAGTGAGTAAAGAAAGCCACACAACTTACTTCATTGTTCTGAATTTATGCCATTAAGTCTCATATGACAATAATTTCACATGTGCCATGTAAATTATTAAAAAAAACTGCAAAACCAAACCACACAACTTTAGAAGTCACAGGTATTTGCAAGCAAAGAAAATGGCTTAAAAATCTTGCTTCTCTTGAGAAACAATGTTCTTTCCTATTCTGAGTACAGAGACCATTCCAAGATGCAAGGAGGATTCAATGAAACATAGACCAAAGTCAAGCACTTCTCCTCCATACATTTTACTTCACTTATTTCCACACAGCTCCAATCATTTTCCTCTGTAATTACCCCTTTAAAGACTTCAAGTCCCTGCTGACACGACCTAGTCTTTGGTTTGAGCATCAGATATGAAAATATGGGCTACGTTTTACTGCTTCTGTGCTCCCTGGAGATTAGGAAAAGCCAATAGGGTAAGATACATGTTCTGAAGCCTGTAGATACCACATGGACAAAAACAACTGGGTAAGAGGGGAGAAAGGATTTTACTGAAACACTAAAGGGATGGAGTTCACCTTAAAAAAGAAATTTTGCCCTTATTTTAAAAAAAATAAAAATCACCTCAGTAACGAAACACTTCTTTCCCTAGAATGATTTGGAAGATGACACTGTTTATCAGAACAGATGAGCATGTCCGGCACTTCCGATTTGTTCAACAGTTCTTGTGCAAGCAAAGGGGCTGGTGAGGAAGTTAAGCTTCTTCACAGACTTCCTCTGCGTTAAAGGGAGAGGACAAAACCTCGCAGGGCAGTGTTCTTCAAGAGTATTTTCTAAACAGATCACCAGAACCAAGTGCATTGTACCTCACATCTGTGTTACACATTCCATTTTCCATTTCCAAGAACCCTGGGAAAAGACTTCATCGTTGTAAGATAACTGCTGATGCTTCATAAAAGTTTCCTGTTTTAGTTTAGATTGAATTCTATGTATTTTTTTTTCTCTTTACATGAACTTATGTGTATTCCTTTTACATGAACTGGGCAATTGTGAAAGATGTTTGATAATTTACAGCAACAGAAAATAAACTGGTTTCATGGGTGAAATCCTGGGTTTGGTCATGTTAATGGGATAGCTATTGATGTAACATTTACAGACCAACACTTAATGAGCCTTAGAACAGCTTAAACAGAGCAAAACCTGCCAGGCAAGCAGAAAAGTTGACAATATAAACACATGCCCTATCCTGGCAAAGCTCATTTGGGATGGGAGCTTCTTCTAAGCCTATTTAGGAAAGTAATGGTCATTGTGAAAAGCTTGTTCCTCCAATACTAAAATTCACCGCTAGACTGGCAACCCCCATCTCCCAGTCCTACCATCCCAAGTCAGGAATACCTGGAGCACCACATTTTACCTTTACATGTCTGTTCAACATATCCACAAGCACAAAAAAGAACTACGCCATCCAGTCAAAGGCAGTTTACTGTTTTTTTTAAAGTACCTTTTTCAGCAGTTACTCCCCAGCCAATCTGCAAAACCAGCACTTTTACAAGATATCTGTTGGTATCAGGCATTTTCCCTTAAAGAACAGCTGCATCTTTTATCATAATTTAAATATAGCAAGGCTTTGTTTAACAAATGAAGTGGCATTTCTCACTTCAGCAGGATGAGAACCGACAACTGAGACAAAGCAAGGGTCCATCTTACACACTACTGTGTTTCCAGCTCACTTAATAGTATTTCAGGAGGATGGAAAACACACCTTTGCCTTCTCATCCCTGTCAATCAATCACAAGGATATTAATGTGTTCAACAAGGAAATTTCACACTCCCAGGCTCCCAGCGCTCACTACTTCTGAAGTATGGCATGACATTCTTATTTTAGAGAAACTTATACCAGTCTAGTCATGTATTATCCAATAAAGACTTTTTCTGTCTGTATTAGGAAATACAAAGGATTCTTATATTACTCCATGAGATACCTATTAAAAACAAAGTTGTGGTAATATTTGTTCTTAGTGACTGGTTTAATACCTGATGATTCATCTGGCTCTCTTACCTAATTTAGAAACCTGCAATAACTGCATTCCTGGTTGTTCTGCATGGCGAAATAAAACTGAAAAGCCCCAGAGAGAATTCATGATTAAGCTCCTATGGACTCTAGGTGTCACTGTCATTCCACAAACAGTGAGCACAGAGCTGTATTTTAATTCCTCCTCCACCTTGCTTTGTTCTCTTAGAGCAGGTTTTATGTTATTCACATAGCTTCCACCATTACCATCCCCTTATACTGCATGTAATAACGCAAATATCTCATTTTGATTAAAATAATTTCTCCACTTCTATCTGTGGATCTGCTGCTGGATCAAACACCTTATCTGCCCCAACTCTTTTCCATTTGTTCTCCCTCTAGAAAATTCAAAAGTTTCACTATGTGGGTCCAAGCTGGTTTTAATGAGCTGCTACAAGAAGTTACTTGAGCCATGAAATGTTCTCCTCTTTGAATGTTCCAAGTATAATTTTGTTACATATAAAACATATGTACGTATCTATTTTTAAAATGCATCATCATGTAAAACAGCTGAATGAAAATACTGAAATCCTAAAATGTTGTTTAGATCATGAAGATAGTCTGGCAGTTCACTGTCTGTTTCTTTAGCCCACAGTTAAATTCATCTGAAGTGGGAAGGCTGTAACTTTTGCGTGTGGTAACCTGCATTGTGACCAGTTTATAGGGGTCCATATCCGTAACAGTGGCTAACAGACAACTGAGCATGTTTTTAAGTTTCAGAGCATATTAAGGGAACAAAACTGCCTTCAGCAAAGTGACTCATCTGCCAAGTCACCATCACGAATAAAATTATGACATTGGTTTACAAATCATCTTACAACAGCATTTCAACTTTCAACAAGTAGGAGTGACTGTGTTCAACAATCACAGAACAGGTGTCCAGTCTCTTGGGATTTAAAAATTTAACTCTCTTCTCCTCCCAGTGTATGGTAGAAGATTAATGATGAAGGATATAAGCAGGCTCAGAATAGTTTGTTCCTTTATTTATCCCCCTCCTGTTGAGCCAGGGAGTTGTACATGGTCTGTTATGGGGTTACCCAAAAAAATGCAGAAAAGTAGATGTGGGGTGCAATAGTGATTGCCAAACACAATGGCACAGAGTTTTGAAGGCATTTCAAAATTACAAAAAAAAGCATTTCTCATTTTTTGGTTTTGATATGCCAGTGAAAGACTAGAAAGACACTGCTGGTGTTTGGAATTTTGAAGGATTTCTACAAGGGGAAGCCATATTGTTCCACATTATAGGAACAATAAGTTGTAACCAAATATGCTTGAAATACTTTACAGATGCCAAAGTCAAACCCAAAATCTAATTTAAGACACACTACTTTTCAGAATAGTTACAAAATTACAAGCTCAAATACTGTATTTTAAGCAATTCTTCATTGATGGCATTACTTCTTGTACTTAAAACTTCTTTTCTCCCTTCTCCTGCCAGAACACCACTGGCATGTAAAAAGAGAAAATCAGATTCAGTTTGATGCATTTGTGATTGCCAGAACATGATTAGTTCTGTATTTTCTGGGCATCCATGCCTTTCCACAGACAAGTCTTAGCACTCAAGGAGTCCAAACAATGACTGATGAACATCAGCCTCCTGGAATTCAAACCACCTTCAGGGTGTTTCAACCTGAATCCACAATCACAGGCACGTAAAAAAGTTTCTAGTCTCTTCAGAAGTTTAGTCATCAGGACAGATTCATGTGAAAATCTCTCATATATTTCTTTAAAATCCAAGTAGGGTAAATAATTGAGTTTTAGCACTGAATTTTACTTTTTTATTCTGTTACTAGTACAAGGTAAGTTAATACAATATTAGCAGTGGTTGATATCTGTATTCGTAGGGGTCTATATTTTACTTTGAGACCTTATGTTGGAAAGTGAAAGTTATCCCCCTATGAATTTTTAGGTAGGATTCATCTGGAACACTTCAAACAGCTTGACCTGAACTGTCTGTTCAGCATTAGACAGTTCTGATGGTTTTGCTCAATTGGTCACTAGAGACAGCTGGGGTCACCTCTAGGTAAAAGGCCCCAGTCAGGGACTAGTTTACCCAAGCTGCTCCAACACAGCTGAAATGTGGTAACTTGCAGAACAGGATCTGTGACTTCAATATTTGAGCTTTTTGTTGGTGCCAACAATGTATTCTGTGGAGTTAACAGCTTACATCATGTGGCCTATTTACCTATGATTTCATACTTCTGGACATGCCCTGTACTAGTTAAGTGCAAAAAATTCAAATACAAACATGTCATTTATTAAACATTTAATTTGGGATACTAGATCCTACAAATGTTTTCTTTAACTGCCTAAACAGCTGTTAATCTGTGCACTTACCATTTTCCACATAGGGGTGAAATGGCAGAACCAGTGCTAGGATGACTCTGCCTCTGGTTGGCTCCAGTACACTTCTAATATCTTTTAATACGGTCAGTGGTTGATCACAGCGATCCAGCAAATTCAAACAGCTGATAACATCATACTGAAATCCTGTGTTTTGCCATTCATTTATACCAAGCACCCTGTGAAAGGAAAGAGAAAGAAATACAGTCTGTTGAAGAAGAAAATTCCCTATGGATGTGTTGACAGTGCAGGTAAGCTCAACCATTTAGAGAAGAGACAGACACAATCCCTTCTGGTCTTTCAGAAAAGAAAACTAAATCAGTGACCAGCATGGCTACATGTCCAGCCCTATGAACCTTGATACTGCCTGATAAGCATCAGGTAGCAAAGGAGACAAAACCCAACACTGCTAAGAGGGAACATCAAATGTGTTTGTTTTCCTGCTTTTGTACAGGTTAGCCTTTTCCATAACAATCCAACAATAAAGGAATTGACTGACAATACTGAACATAAATTAAATTACAAATAGATTGCTGTAATGTCTGGTATAAAGGATGTAGGAATTATTCAGTGCAATACCTGTATTTCTTCTTCTGAAGCTGCCATATCATAGTTTCAGACAATTCAGTGGCATAGATTTCTTCAAAGTGAGGACTCATGACTTTAGTGACTTCTCCATCCCCAGCCCCTAAATCAAGAAGTCTGTGGGATTTCCATTCAGGATTTATTTTAAGCAGTCTTTGAAATTGTTCTGGTGAAAACACAAACATTGAGCCCCTTCCCAGCAGCCTGAAATGTAAAAACAAGAAATGACTAATTTTGTACAAACTTAACTGGACAGGCAGTAAAGAAATTTAGAATGTGCTTTGGCAGGAACCAGTCACACATAATAGTAGAGAAAGTCACTGCTCAGATAAATTCTAAATCCATTTCAACTTGCCTTGCACTTCTCAGAGCTCAAACACAGAGCCACATGCAGTTACAGTGGTTAAGATTCCAGAAGGAATTTGATTAGGTAAGGAAGAGCTCATGGGGTGCAGCTCAAGAAAATAATTGCATTAAAACAAAAAAAGCAAGGGGAAGAGAAAGAGAAGGAAAGATAAAGACTGAACCTTATTTGTCACATCTGCAGATTTGAATCTCTGCCACCTACTTTAAAAAAAAAACAAAACAAGATAAAATAACAGAGGAAATAAAATGGCTGCAGACAGAAGTAAGCACAACAAATGAGGAATAGGATGTGGAACGAGGAGGGAAGACAGGGAACAGATTTAAAGAAAGGATGGGGGTAACACTGCTGGAGGGGCAAAAGAGATTTTTTTAATTCTATGTTACAATGGCTTTTGCTGCTATCTGCAGATCCTGCATTCAACATGAAAAGCTGTGGAACAGAAAATAGACAACTCATTAAGGAATTGGGTAGAGGTGACAGTTGGATTCCTTATGGATCAAGTCAATGACATACCCGCCCATAACTGTTTGAAGACTACACAGTGACACACTTCAGCTGTCACAGCAGAATTCAATGATGAAACAGTTAGAAGAACAGGCAGAGGAAAAAGAACTGGTCAGTAATAGACTGCAGGTACATAAATACTATTCTTTAAACTCCTGTTGGATAGCAGGTTAAACTTAAAGACAATGAACAGGAAAAAAAAACAAACAGAAAAAAGATAAACAGAGATAAAAAGACTCAAAGAATAAAAAATGTGAAAAGGAGGTGGCCTAGGAAAGACTGACTGTACTAAAACCCAAAGAAACAAAAAGGACAGAGTATACAAAGTCATAGAGAAGAAACTAAGCAGGATATCAAATGTATAAAAATAAACAGACTACATCCAATTTAAGTAGAGCCCCCTTGCAGCACACATGTGTCAGTCCACACTGTATAATTGGCTCATAGCTATTATTCCTAACAGCATTATGAGGTGTTATTCAGAGCCCTGAAGAGCCTTTGAAAAAAAAATGGAAGAGAAAGGAAGAAGAGACCAAAGGAACCTTTATATAGAGCTACACATAACTAAGAACACCACAGGGAAGCCCATAAAGTCATCTGGGTAGAAAATAAGGAAAAAGACTATTTTTCTAGCCCCAGTAGACAGCTCCCATCTTGTGTCAGACTGTGTAGAAGTATGTAGCAGGTGCAGAGGTGGGGATACTGGAGAAACTGGCAAAAGGAATAAAATGCATTCTTCATAAGGTCAAAACTGATAATCTGTTAAACGTGTCTGAATGGGGTGAGGTGAGCAAAAAAAGGCACTGACTTCTTTGAAAAAAATACTAAAGCACCTATGAACAGCCAAACTCCCCTGCAACTGATGCAATAAGAATAGAAGAATGCTGTTTAATCAACTTATGTTTTCCTGCTTTGCTGATGTTTCATCAGTCAGCCATGCTACATCAGAAGTTTCCTGTTCCACTGCAGCTCACACACAAATTGAGGTGGAATTGTTCTAGAGAATAAGAGGAAGGACAGAATTCCACATTAGTGTTACCAGACACAACACTTTGTTGCAAACAGCTTTGCACTGTTTGCCATGATTTGCAGTGGGCAGGCAAACCCTCTCCAGGCAGGAAGAGTTTTAGGAGCAATGCAGAACTGACTGGATACGGCCACCAACCAGCACAATCACAACAGTAACTGATATAAATGTGGCAGTAGGGAAAGGGCAAGGTGTGGGGGGAGAAAGCTGAGGGAAGAGACACAAAGAAAACACTCTCTTAGTTAGAAGAAATTAACACAAGTTATAAAATACAATCAGAATCCTCTGTCTTTTATTAATTGCAATTAACTCCTCTGTCCCCCCGTACTGGAAATGGTGTTCACCAGTTAAGAGGGCTGGGCATGATGAACACAGGAGGGCATTTCACATCTGACAGACCAGCAAAGGGAAATCACGCATTTTGAAAAGCTGGCAGATCAAGGGGTAGGGCTGAACACTTGAAAACTCTAAATCCAAACCGTATTTAGCTTACCCAAGACCGACTTTTCACTTACCCATTGATAGATGTTCTAGACATAAAAAGGCTAAAAATAGAGGACACAAAAGAGTGATAGAGCTGGATAAACAGCCAGCCTGACTTCTCGATGCTGTTGTTTAAGAAGATCTGTGTTCCTTGGTCAAGGTAACTCTGGACAAAAATGGGCTGAAGGGATTCAGACAACTGTTCTGTGTTGCAGACATACCACTAGAGAAAAAGATAAAGGATCATTAAAAAAGTTCAGCAATGTAAACCCAAAAATAGTAAAAATAAATACACAGAAAGCTATTATTAATTTCCATAAATACTAAAATTTAGTTTTTCCTACAGTCTTTCCAACAAACTTCAGGTTTAAATTAACTTAGAATTGTAACAAAGTGAGGACTGAGTACTTGCTAAGAAATAATGCTTTTAATTTTGTCTTAATCATTAGCCTGTACTTTGAAGATATCTACAAGGTAAATTCCCTAGAAAGCCAATGTAGGTTCTCTATGCAAAAGTTATATTAAAAAAATTACATTTATTTTTAATGAAGAGCATCACTATTATTTTTCACTCTCCTACACTGACATGGAGTTATTGCCAGTCCTTCTCATAAAATGCCATTGTGTCTGTTTTCTACCATCAAGAATTATTCTCTACAGCCAACCAACACCCTCTTATCTCCCCCTTAAATCTTGCAATAATGTGCCTTAATCTGACTGCATATGTTCATTGTGCAGATAGGGAGCTTTAAGTATCCTAAAGTGAGATGTAGAGTTTTAACAGAACCTTGTAAAAAATGCACGTGGAAGGACAGAAACTGTCAGCTGGGGTAACTCCCCGAAGATTTAACACACATGTGCTCAGATCCTGATCCCATCACATTTGTTTTCCTTGTTGGGAGAGGAGCATTCAGTGCAGGTTTACACAGCGTTCAGCACAACAGAACTTCCAGTCATTCCTGCAATGGGACGGGATTCTCATTCCAGGGTGGGCAGCTTCCCAGCAGCACTGCCAGCAAGCAGAGGGGAGCACACAGTGCACCAAGGCCCTTATGCCAGATTCATGAGCAAGGGCTCCATCAAACACTGGCCCAAAGCAGCGAGGGAAGACCCTTCAGCTGAGAAACAAACGTGCCTGCTTAGGATTGAAAACCAGCTGCACAATGGGTGCATTTCTGGCAGAATCAGGCTCTTGACCGTACTTTCAAACACACTTGTAGACAGAACAAGTGAGTGGTCCTTTCCTCCGAAAAACAGATTCTGAGCCTGGCACAGGGATCCCTGAGACTGCTGAATCACCAGTTTAGGTCTCTTCTCACTGCAGCTCAGTGCTTGTTCAATAAAACAGCATAGGCCAGTGATTCCCAAAAGGAATCCTTAGTAGCTCCTGAAAAACCACTAAAGCAACAGCTTGTGTACTTTGTCCATTCATTCAGAAGCCAATTCCAAGAGCCTGGCAGAAGCAAATGATCCCAAGGAGCTGAGGAGCAGGCTGGGATGTGTCAGGTTCACTCACGAGGCTGCTGCCTCACTCCACTGAACAGGTTTGGAGTGGCTCAGATGATTTGCCTTTTGCAATGCGTTGCCAGTTTCAATCCAGAAGAAAACATTTTCAAAGCCTTGGGAAACACAGGCTTTGTTCCATAAGCAGCATGACTACACACATGCTGTACCTGAGCTCACACACCTTGGGGCTCTGCACTGAACTCTCACCTGCAGTTCCACTGAAAAACAACAGTCCTACAATTCTTGTCTTTAAGACTTCTAAATATTGACATAACCATTGGCAGAAGGATGATGGTGACAACTAATAGAAACTTGTTTCCAAAAATTACGTGTTGTTCACAGATCTCCAATTTTTTTCTTCTCAATGTGTCGCTGTAAAGTACCGAGAACGGCAAGAAACGACATGACCAAGTTCAGGAATAAAGTAGTTCTGTATCTCAATTAATTAAATCATCATTTTTATAACAGGGTTCACAAAGAGTGTGTTGAATGGTGTAAGACAGTTGGGTGCTCGGCCATCCACCCCTTGAGGGGATTGGTCAAGCTCTAAGACACTTATTCCAAAATATCAGAAAGCCAGAACCACAACAATCTTGCATAACAAACCCAGGTGCAAGATAAGGAGTTAGTTTACAAGAACCCATAGCAGTGTTTTTCATAGCTTCTGTGAGAACTGCAAAGCTCTCACAGAAGGCTGCAGAAAAGCTGAAAGATTTCTCTACCAAAAGCTTTTCAGCATCTACATCAATATGGTTTAGTGGGCATGGTGGTATTTGCTCAAAGGCTGCACTTGATCTTGGAGCTCTTTTTCAACCTTAATGACTAAATGATTCTGTGATCCTTCATGGTTAATCTTGCCAATAAGGTTATTGACAACTACCTATATAACACTGGTGAATAACAGAAATTCCAACAAATTATAAGACCCCAAAAAAAAAACCACAAAAAAAACCCCCAAAAAACCAAAAAAAAAACCAAAAAAAACCCCACCCAAACCCAAGCGAAATTTCAAACGGAAAAAAATGGTGAAAACCAGCTTAATTCCAGAACTACTTCCTCAAAACAGAAACTGCTTTTGTTTTCCTCCATGTACAACATATGAAAGGCCACTAGTTTCATGACAGAAAGTGTGTCAATCTCTTACATCTTTTCAGATTGTTGTGCTAAGACCTTTGTTATAATAAAAATTATAAACATCACAACTCTTGCCTAATATTAGTAAAAGGATTAAAAACTTCTTTTAGATAATTTACATAAAACCAGTTAAGTCAGTAGAACTGCAGAGTCAAAGTACCAGGGGTCTCAACATGCAATCCTTGCTTACCCCACAAACTCAGTAACCATAAATCTTACTAAATGTACTAAATAATCAATACCTACATTTAAAATCTAGATCCAATAAAATAGAGATGGAGATTATCCACTGCAGACCATGTACCTGTGAATGACACAGGCACCTCCACAACACATTTTCCTGACTTGTCTTTCTACTACTGCTTTTAACAACACAAAAGACTTTCATATTTTCTTTGTTCACAAGAAGGAAGTTCTTCCTGTAAACCTGAATTCTGCTTCTCTTTGTACTTATGTCCTGAATGATCCAAACAGCAGACCACAAGCATTAAATTCCAGGGATACATCCACGCAGCAAGATTCTGGGTGTCAGTGCCCACCCAGAACACTAAGAAGGCTGCAGTAATGGATCAGCAGGAAGAATTATGGCCTTTTGTACAGCAGTCCTCAAGTGTTTATACTACGTCTTCTTCGTTAGCTCGATTCTGCATATTTAACCTAGATTAAGCTGCCAGCTTCTTTCTGCACTACGAGTTTTTATTAGCCCTTCTAACTCCTGTCAGATTTTCAGTAGCATTTTGCCAAAACATAGTGCGGATCTGAACACATTCCAAATGAAATCTATCACATAACCACTGCATTGCAAGGGCATAGTCCCTAACTTCTCCACAAGGTACCGACCCATGTGGCCACACTGCCCAAACATAGCACCAACCTTTTATCGCAGTCGGGTCACTTTGCAACAACTCATTCCTAGTTTGCCACCTACTACTGCTCCAAGGCCTCTGTGGGATTCTCGGTTTCCCACTTTTTTTGTTTTCCTCTAGACGCACCGGTACTAATTACAAACATCCCTGTGATTACAAACCCGCTCCCGTCACCACCACCCGCAAACTTCACAGGAGCGTTCTCACAGGGCTCACCGGACAAACCGGGGGTGTGCACTGAAAAAACCGGGGTGCACATCCACAGCCCGGGTTGCACGCCCAGAACCCGGGGCGCACCTCTCCCGGGAGCAGCGCCGGCCCCGACCCGCTCCGGCTGCCGGGACAGGCGCTGCTCCCCCCGCCGGTACCGCCGGGCTCGCCCCTATCCCCCCACCGAGCCCGCAGCCCCGGCTCCGCTCCGCGGCGCGTTCCGCAGGGAGGGCACACGGCAACTTTCTCACCGCAGGACCGAGCAGTTCCCTCTCTTTGTCTGCGCTGCCCGGCCCGGTGCCCCCTCAGCCCGCAGCGGGGTCCCCGCTCCTGCCGCCGTTCCCCCCGGCGGACCCGCCGCCCCTGCCCGGCGGAGCTCCCCGGGGGCGGGGGGTCCCTGTGCCGCCCCCACCGCCCAGCCCGGCACGATGAGGGAAGGGAAGGGAGGGGCGGGCAGGGCGGCCGCCGCCGGGGCTGTACCTGGTGGTTCTCCCTGGCGTCCGGGGCTGGCTGGCGGTGGCTGCCCATCATATTCACGTAGAGAGACCGGGATAAAGGGCTCCGCAGGTACCGGGCAGGGCCAGCCCACATCGTCCTCCTCAGCACCCACAGGAGCAGGGTGTAGCAGCCCAGCCAGCACAGCCACAGTCTCATGGGGAAGGGGCGCGATCAGCCCCGCGCGCCGCCGCCGCCCCCCCGCTCCATGGCAGCGGCGGCTCCGCTCGGGGCCCGCGCACACGCTCCGGGCGGAA
>VZTI01001766.1:1804042-1825535 GCA_013397865.1 Struthidea cinerea
GCCTCGGCGGCGCTGGCGCACGTGCTCGGCGCCGCCCTGTCACCCGCGCGCGCGTGCGCAGAGCGCCCCGGGGCTGAGGGGCCGGAGCCGCCGGGCAGGACCGAGGGTGGGCGAGCAGCCGCCAGCCAGCGGAGTCCTCCTTTTTATCTGATTTGGTGGCTGGGGTCCTTCAGTTCCTGGTAAGGATGGCGCTGCTGGAGGTCAGAACCCTCTGGGATCCTGGCTTCGACCTCGAACTTGCTCTGATCAAGCACTGATCGCATCCAGCCTTGCTCATCCCGGGAAATCAGCAAAACCAGAGCAACAACAGAACATTGCCAGAGGATTGTTGTGTTCAGTTCATTTTCACTGATGTTTAACCTCCTTGAGGAGAGCTTTTGACTTGAGAGCTTTAGACAGTTTTCCACTGAACACTGGAGGTTTTTCTCTCCCAAGAGCTAGATGGGCTAGAATGGCTTTTTGGTCTATTTTTTATTTGGCTTGGGATTAAGATTCTCCTTTGCATGCGTGTTCTTATTTGTAAAGACGGACTAGTTTTTTTTTTCCCTCCAGTAATAAAACAACTTTGTAATCAAAATCCAAAATGACAAAAGCTAAATTGGCTGCTTTGTAAACAGACATCTGCTCACAATGGTATAAACCAATAAATAAAATTGCTTCAGGTTAGTTACATGTTGTTCACAGGGAAACAGATCTTGGTTTTATCACATAAAAAATACAGATAATTGATTGCATGCCAAATAAATTAAGAAATTTGCTAGCTTTTGTCTTTGCATCGTTAGCATACAACCTAGGTGTGTTTTAATGAGATTTTTCAAAATTCCTACCCAGCGTTACATTTGTCATTAATATTCTGACGCAGTAGTTGTATACTCAGCATATTTTTCTCTTGACAAGCTATAAAGAACTCGCTATTCAGGCATATTTAGGTAATAATTTTGATGTATAGTCATTTGCATGTAAGCTGGTGGAGTTGTAACCAACTGCTGGATAATCTCAGCAAACCATTTGTGGGGTAAGTATGTTGCTTTGTCATTCAAAGCACTTCGTGTGCTGGGAGAGGAGTTCCAGAAATAATGGAATTGCTTCTTTTCTACTTTCTGCTGCACTATTTGGATAGCATTTTTTCTTTGTCTTGATGGAAAATGTCTATAATCAACTGAATCCCTGGAGTCTAAAAGGTCCCAAACAGACCCGAAGGGTTTAACACAGCCCTTGGTGCTTTGTGGTGATCCCAAGGAGCCTGGCTTCTGGAGCAGGCTCCATGGCAGGGCTGGCTGCACAGCCTCGTGTCGTCCATGATGTAAATCCTCAATTTTCCCAATAAAATGCAGTGATAAAACAACTTTCCCTTCTATTATTTAAACATGAGCAAGAAAGGGATTACCAGAAGGAGGTCTTTAAGGTAAACACAGGTATCTAAAATCCTCTCCCCCAAAGGTTGTGGGTCTGTCCAGAGCCTTCAAACAACTCCCCCCAGTCCCAGTTGTATGTTCCTTTACAAAACCAGCTGGAATTCTTTTGCCTTCGTGTACTACTGAGCTTTTTCCCATTCTGCAAGGAAGTGCCTAGAAGTACTTGTGGAGATGTGGCTTATCTCAAGTGTTCCTTCCCCTTCCTGCTTGTCTTTCCTGACAGCACCCATTAGGCTGGAGAACTGTATTCAAATGTAAACATTCCTACTGGCCATGTCAACACAGTGCATTCATGAATTACTGAGCAGTTCCAAAAGCAGGAGACTGGGAAGGTCATTTGGTACAAGACCAGAACAGAGGTGGGCCTGTAAGCTCCACAAAACATCATTTTCCCCCACTTAAAATTAAATATGCTTCGTTGTCATTTCTTCAATATTTTCACTCTATCACTGACCATATATTATATTACTACTATATTAGACTAGCATTCTTTAGTGTCTATTAGGCAACATCCTTTTAAGTCTAGCAGACACTTCCACTTATTGATTTTCAATAAATAAAATTCATTCAGTGTATTAAGTTCCATATTCTCAGAATTTATAGAGAAACTCTAAAGATGGGATTCAAGCATCACGTTTCTCCTCCTCTGAACTTACCACAGCATTTCATATTTTATACTATACACACACTTATAGCCTCTTTATCAGTTATGAGACTATTTTAGACACTCTTAAATTATCAAGATTAAACCGAGGCATTTTTCCAGCAGTGGGAGTTCAAGCTCAGATACTGCTGGCTAATAAGGAGAGAAAGCAGGGAAACCAGCTGTTGCAAGACACTGAACTTTTGGCTTTGATCATCCTTTGCTTGATTCACAGCCAAAACCAATCATGTAGGTTTAGCAGAAGATAACAAAGTTTAGTGGGTGACAGAGAAATGGAGAATAAGCAATGTCAGTCACAGCACAGTGCCAACCTTCCTGTAGGAAGACCACCACCCAAACTGAAAGCACTTTTCCAGTCCTCTCTGGGATTGACTATTGATGCTCTGAAAGACATTTCTCCTGCCCTTATAGCAAGGGAAATAGGACAGACAAATGGGAGAATAATGCATAATAAAATTTGGAAAATTATTAATATTTTACATATTCAATAAATTGTATTGTATTTCTCAGGCTTTTTCTAACCTGGTTTATTCTACAGTTAATGTCTCCTATCTTCAGGCTGTCTTGCTTAGAAATCTTTGATTATGTACTTTTCCTATCTGAATTCTAGAGATGCAGCAGTTTGTAGAGCCTTTTCAAACAGTGCACTGAGTCACATCAGTCCTCACTCCTTTCTTATTTCAGCAAATTTATGGTAACTTTACCAGACATTTTCCAGAAAAAATAATTCTGATGACTTCAAAGAATTCTTGATGTAATTTTGACTCTTAAAACCACTTATTAGATTTCCTGTTGTATAGCACGGTACTCTTCCAGTTGTACACTATATTCTAATAACTTAATATGAGAAATAACTAACACAGTCACCTAACAAACCCTATCTGCAGTACAGTAACATTATATTATTGTGTAAGTTCAAATATATATTCTTTGAGGATAGAATGAACATGGGAAATTTAGGAAATACAGAAACAGTAAAGAAAAAAGAGACTATTTTACTTTATTACCATTTTAAAGGAATTTTCAGGGAGAAGACTGTTTCATATAATCAATCAAAGATTGTATTAACTTAAATTCCTTTAACTTTTGCTCCTGCCTTTCAGACAGGAATGCGGGAAATCTTTTCAAATTCAAAACCTAAACACACAGGCCATAACTGCTCTGGTATTTGTATTTACCTCTCTGCAGAGTATTTACACAAGTGATGCTGTGTGGGTACATAATGCTGTTAGCATGCACAATGCAAATGGGCAACACTACCTCTGACAAGATAGATAAAACCAGATAACACAACTTCAAACTTCACCACAGTTCTGGCTTCTTGCATTTTAACATAAATCTTCATATTCCTATCAAAGGATTCATTTGGATTTCTAAATATTTAATGATGCTCTCCCTCTTTTTCACGCATCGCCTTGAAAGCACTTCACACTTCAAAAAAGACAAGGAAATTATGTTATTTCTACTCTGCAAATGTAGAAAACCAGGCACAAATGAATGTTTTTTCCAACTCTGGTATTTCAAATCTCAAACGTCTTCATTAAATTATGCTAGTGTCCACCAAAATGCAGAGCCATTTCTTACACTCCTTTCTTTTCCAAGTTACCTGTCACAGTAAATGTAGAGCCTTGAAAATAAGCTGGCTCAGCCCTTTAGAACCGGAATCTATACAGTCCTCTTGTACTTTCAAGTGGCACTCCCTAAGAAAGGTGCTACTAAAACTGTGTTTGCCCAGGCAAAACAAAATACAAAAATGCAGTGTTTGTATTATGCTAAAGGTATTGTCACTGCACAATTCCACTGTGAATATACTGGAGGAAGAATAATACTGATTAAATGGGAGTATTGTAAACATGCTAATGTCTTAGCATTACAATGTGTGAAATGAAGAGAGGACTCCATGTTTCTGAAATTTTGTCAAAAACCCTTTATTTTATAAAAATCACAGGATCCATTTAAAAGCTTGACTGAATATATTCTGGTAAGAATGAATTAGAAATTAACTAACTTCAACTTGATGATTCAGAATCAACTTCAATTGTCACACACCAAATGAGTTTGCCAACATAACACCACAGAACAGGTAGAGCCTGGTTTAGTAACTGTGTGTGCTTAGATTTGTCCAAGAGCTGAACCCTACATCCACAGACTAATGCTCTCCTTGCCACAATGACGCTCTGTATGAAGCACTAACACTATGATACCTTCAGAATTATTTTCCCATTTAAAGCCAGAAAACTGCACTGACCTTCCACCAACCAGAGACATTCAGAAAGCCAGTGAGGACTTATGGAGCTTTTTCCATATTCAGCAGCACTGAACAGCATTTTAATCTTTTTCTTCTTTAGCCTCACACAGACTTTCACAGGGTAGTTAATTACTCTTGGCTCTTCCCGTGGTAGCTGCCAGATGTGTCTCGATACTGGCCAGCTAGACACCATCTAAATTTTTCTCTTCATCTCCCTGCCATCCATGAGGGATGTCCACCAGGATCTTCCAGATTAACTTCAGAGATCTGCCATTTTATCAGTATGGCAAAATTAATCCACCAGTAACTTAAGAAAATACAGTTCCCTTGAATTCCAGGTGCTGGGTTGGGATTCCTTTTCCTGATCTGCCATATCCTTTCTTCAAATGAGTTAACAGGAGTCATTATATACCAGAAATTACTTTAAATAAAGTAATTAAGGATAAAACCCATTAATGGAACGCAACCGAACTAGAAAACCTCTGTGTAGGCTCAGCATTAAGGCTGATGTGACTTAAGAGTCTACAGAGACTGAAAATGGCAGCTTTACTGAAACAGCTCAAACTGTGTTTCAGCTTGCAATGTTGCCTTCTCACATGAAAAACGTACTGAACTCCTCTGTGGTTCAGCAGGAGACGCACTGACCAGTGGCTGCACATTCAGTGTAGAGCTGCCACGTGGCTGTTCTGGATGGAAAAGGGAGTCCAGGTCAGGATCTGCAGGACTGCAATGCAGAGTGGAACCAGACACACCAGGTAGAACATGGCATCATGGAGGTCTAAAAAAGACCTGCTGAAACAAATGAGAACACTGCTTTCAATGTGAAGATTAACATCCATGGTCACTAAACAAGTTATTTTTAAAGCATTCCCATTATATACACGTAGACATGCTACTGTACAGTCAATTCTAAATAAAAGAAATATCTTGTGTATTTTCTAATTCTGCATACAAATAGGTATTTTATGTTGTTTTCTCTAGCTGGGAGGAATTCAGACAATTAGCACACAAAGAGTTAATTTTAATACACTGTAGGCAACCTAAGAAATCCTGTTCACTACTTTCCTGCTCATCTGTATTATGTAATACAAAAATCAATTTAAGCAAATTTCATCCAATTATAGAACAGAGCATCCAAAAAGCTTTAGTAAAACTGAAAACTCTGGAAGAGAAAGAAAAGCAGAAAATGGAAGCAAACATTTTAACATGAAATTTATTTATTTAAGTTGAAATCTGTGCTAGTAACTATCCACATAGCATGTTGTTTTAGCTGCTGAGTGCTAGATAGAAGTTATGATAATTGCACAAAATACAGGTGTGGTTTCAAGGGCTGTTTGAAATATCAAGCCTTATTTCATTTGGTTTTAAAATAAATGATTACAAGATAATATAAGCCATAAAAAGAATACATGTGAAATTAACACTCATTTTCATTTTTTCTAATGAATGCACGGCATTTCCTCATCTAAATCTTCTCTAATGAAAAAGAAATAAAACCATCAGCAAATATGAATCAAGAAAGAAAATAAAGGAATTAAATGAGCTCCCTTTTATGAGCAGTATGGTTTCTGACAGCTCAAACCATGCATTTTGGCATTGATCTAGTAGCTGGAATCATTATCTACTTGCATTTTGTTAATTATGGGATTCTAATTACTTAAATATCAGGAAAGTCAACTCAAGCTGAGAAACAGCCCCTAAGTGAACTTTCTCTCCATGAGGCAGTTTATGTTTTCTTTCTAATTTTTTTCCTCAGCATTCAGGGATGAGATAAGAGACTCACAGAACAGCTATGGACATGATCCAAAAAACCTGAAATCTGTGAAAAAAACCCCAAACCTCAAGCAGGTTTTTGAATAAAACCGAAGAGCTCCTCTGAATCATGCAAGAATCAACTCATGTTTCACTCGGTTTAACAGAAAAACTGCTTGCAACCTCCAACAAAGCCCAGATCCTGTCCTCAGTACAGACACAGGCTCATAAAACGAGCAGAGTTTATCTCAAGTCATGTACATGCTAATGCTACGTAAGAAAACAAAAGCCCACAGGCTCACAAGCAGATCACTTAATCACTCAGGCAACTGCATTTATGACTGGAAGTGTTCACTAGCAGGCCACTGGTCCATAGCCAATGTTTACTGGCAGTGACAATAATTTACCATTTGGAGTTGTTTACTGGCCTGTGTTCAACTGCACTTCCAGTGCACCTACAAGGGAAGGAGCCCATCATGCACGGCTCTGGCACAACTGCCCCCAAGGACTGCAGGAGCAGTGCCAGCAGGGAGGCCACAGACACATGACTGAACCACCTAACGATGAGAACAGGGCTCAGACACAGTTAACAGGATGCTGGGGCTTGCATTGGGCCTGTTGTGCACACTGAAGAGGATCGCAGCTTTCAGTACCAACATTATTCTGTCTTTACACAAAGAACATCTGCAAAGTCGCTCACACTCTGCAATCCTAATTTGGTTTCACTGGAACAATGCTGATTTAAGAAAATAATACTACCTACTGTACTGCAAAACCTTAAGTTATTGCAGGAATTATGAAAAAATAACTATAACACACAAAACAAGGAACAGGGAAATATTTCATTAAGGGACTGGGATAAATCAAGAGCAGAGCTTGGATTTTATCGTGATTACAGCTGAACAAGTACCTTCAGAAATTGCCACATCTATGTTTCTTTTTGCACACACAGGAATAAAACATACGTTTCCCTAAACAGCCCTAAAATCACTCTGAACAGAATGTCATGTAGTTCAGTAATTCAATATGAAAGCATTAACAGCTTAAAGTGCCTTCAATAAATAATGAAGAGTTGCTGCCAAATAACTTCATTCTGAAGAACGAATTTGAAAAGCACTTTCAAGAGAAGCTAGTGGTAGTTGCAGTGGCTCTCCAGAAGAGGGAGGTTTTAAACTAGGCATCTTTTCCACAGCAAAGAAAAAAAAAAAATCAAGCCAAATTAAAAAACCCCAAACCCAAACAAGAACAAAAACCATCTCAAGTTATAAAGGGCAGGTACTGCTTTGCTGTGATAATGGAAGAAAGAAAAAAAATCAGGACACCCCATTCTGCAAAGTATTGCTCAAATTTTAAGGATATTAAAAAACACTTTCCACGGCAAAGTGCTTAACTTCTGTGTAGTGACCACATTTCCTAAGGCTGTGGCATGATGTGTGAGCAGAGGGGAAGGATCCCCTCTGAGCTGCTGGCAGTACTTTGTCTAAGGCAGCCCCAGGTACCATTCCAGCCCATTTCTGCAGCCTGTCGAGATGCCCCGGGGTGGCGGCGTGACCCTCTGTGTACCTGCCACAGCCCCAGCTTTGTGTCATCCCCAGACCTCCTGAGGGTCCATCCTGCCCCATCATCCTGGTCACCAAGGAATGCAGCCCAGGCAGGCAATACCCACTGCCTTCCCCTGCCCACCAGGGCACATTTAACTGTGGAAGGTTATCAAGTTGGTCAAGCATCACTTCCCCTTGGTGGAGCCATGCTGGCTGTTACTGATGGTTTTATTGTCCTTACTGTGCCTGGAGGTTTCCAGGATTAGCTGCTCCATCACTGTTGATACGGTTTAGCTTTCAGTTCAAGAAAAAGTAATAATTATTACTAAAATAAATTATTAAAAAATAACTTAGAATCCACCAAATAGTGTATAGACTCCATATTCTGCCTTGTCCCACTAAACAACGTTGCTGGAAACTGTTAAGATACATTTATTCAGAGCCCAAACATTTTGTTAATGCAGAGTAAGGGTCCTCTATACAATCTTCACAATTCACTGCCACTATATCTAATAAAGCAAATGTTTTCCAAAACACTTAATGGATATTGCCAGCTTTGGAGAAGGAGGAATGACAGAGCTGAGATTGTATTGGCATGGGTCACAATACTTCATTTTATATAATTCACATGTGTGAAATGCTTTTTTCCCCCAAAACAGTTTGAGCCTATTTTAAACAATCTCTTGTATTTAATTACTGTTTGTCCCCAAACAACTTTGTCCTGGTGCAAGTGTATTTTAACTCTCTGCCTATGGCTGAAATATGAGATCAGCCAATAGGTTTTTAATATATATAAGTAATTTTAGCTCAGTCAATGGTCTGAGTACATTGCCAAGGGCAAAGTGACTCCCTAGAAACAACTTTTGAGTTTTCTGGTCTTGGTGGATTGTGCATCAACCCTGTACTCCATCTGCAAGCAAAAGACATCCCATTCACACACTACATACACAGGAAACAGGGGCAAACTGCTTCGTATCTAAGAAACTATTTTTGAAAGGATGGGCAAAAGAAATACATAATATATTTCAGGTGCTCTGATCCACTTATCTCAGCTTTGTATGTTTTATGCTGTTCCTGGCCCTAGTGAAATAAATAAAATTTCAGCATGACTCAAGTGAAAAAACAGATTTTATAGGTTGAGCATTCCAAGTATTTCAAATCTGTATATAAGAAATTTATTGTTGCTATAGTCGAGGGGCTACTTACCGGGAAAAAAAGATTTATGACTACTGTGATTTAAAATCCATCCACAAAGGGATCATTTCTCTGATTGAAAGGGATCAGAACTGCAGTTTTTATGTTTCAAATCTGAATTTCTCTGAATCATCAAGATGAATATATTCAGCCCTCTCATATCCACATCCAGTTCAACCTACCACTCTTCTGCAAAAATCATTCATCTTATTTGACATTATAATGAGGTTCATGTCCCCTTCACATCATCTCACTGGCTATCTACAGAATGCATTAAAACAAGCTGTTCTCACACATAGCCTCAAACTTAAGCTGCCTTTGCTTCTGTCTGGATGCATTTCTGAAGACCACCTGTTGTTCTTTTGTGTCATGCTTGTCCTCACATATTTTTTTAGAAAACTCCTCTAATACAAAATGTTCTCTTAACCTTAGGTGACACATAACCAGACCTTTCTCCCTCAGGAGCTATCTCCACAGAAGCTCATATACAATTGTGTTTCCTTATTTCTTGAGGTTTTTACTAAAAATTTAGGAGAGGTATGTAGTTCTCAGGATATTCAGGTTGTTCCCTCAAGTAAATCCTAATCAGGATTTTTCCATTTAGCCCTGACTTCAGTTGTTCCTTACGTTGCCACTTCCTCCTGATGGGTCATAAATGCAGCCTGTGACCCTTTCAGTGTGGTTATTCCCCGTTAATTTGTTTTTATAAAAGCCCACACATGTCCAACTAACCAGCAACCACAGGTTTATGCTGTATTAAGGTGTCCAGGGACTGCAATGAAATCATTAGCATTAGAATGGTAAAAAGTATTGGCCCCAAGATTATACACTTCTACTCAGGCAAATTCCCTCCCTCCAGTGATCATACTGCTTTCTCTCAAACAAAAAGGGATCTTATTAACGTTGTATATTATATATTTAAGGAAGTAGGTTTATGAGGTAAACAAAATGCAGTAGCCAGG
This sequence comes from Struthidea cinerea, assembly GCA_013397865.1. NCBI lineage: Eukaryota > Metazoa > Chordata > Aves > Passeriformes > Corcoracidae > Struthidea > Struthidea cinerea. Next base: position 1,813,819 of record VZTI01001766.1, read on the forward strand.
ACAACATGTATCTTAATAAGAGCTATTAGGTGACCTCAAACATTTTTTTCATTTTTTTGCAAAAAGCCAGAGGATGGTCAACTACTGAAAGGTATCCTTTGCTTTTCAGAATTAGGTAGATATCCTCATGCGTATTGTTTAATAAATTTACTTTTTAAAATACATTTGTACTTCTACACAGACAAAAACAACTGTTAAGTATTTTTAAAGTGTTTATGCTTTTGAAGTGCAGTTGATGCAAACTAATTGCTGATCAATTTGCCTTTTAGATTACAGAGTATTTCACATTATTTTCTAAGATTTAAAGTATCTCTTTTGAACTCACCTTATATCAGGATGACGAGGTACATTATTCAGGTTGTAATATCCATAATGATTTAGTATTGTAACCACAACCATTGGAGCCAGAGACTGGGCAGGCTTGGTAAATAAAGCATTGGTACCAAAAACCATAGAGGAAAGTGGTAATCTAAAATATTTTGGGAAAAAACAAATTATTGCACAACACAAACTTATTAGTGTATTAATTACAATCGTGAGTTTAAAAAGCTTGAAATCCTGTTAATATGCAAATGCTAAATATCATCATCCTTAGCTTTATCTAGTTCACACATTATAGCAAACAGATCTACTAGCATAATTACATTTGAATTTATTTGGAAATTAAAGGTTACAAACCTCTGGGGGGTGTATGTAAATATATATGTGCACACATATATACATACACACAGCTTGGCCCCAGTTCTGAATTGACTTGTACTCAAATTCAGCTTTGTGCACATTGAGTAATTACTGAAGTTAAATCAGACTGAACAGTGCATGGAGAATTAATTGCAACTCAAGATTTTGCATGCATAGGCCAGAAAATGAGTCAATTTTTTCCTCATGAAAGCAACAGATCTCCCCTTTGAGGGGCAAGTTCTTTAACAGGGCTGAATCTGCACTTACATAACCATTGATGGAACCAACAAGAAGTTATGTGCACTTTGATAAAAATCCAGAAGATCAGTGAGTTGCAACATGCTATTCTGCAGCAGGTTTTATCACTTTTATTTCAGGGCGATAATGAAACCAGTTAGACTTTGAAATTTGCACTTCAGCTAGCATAGGCAAAGCTTTCTTAACACCTTTTCCATCTTAAAAAGGCCTTACTCAGAAAATTCATACATGATTATAGATGTATCGAGTTACAAAATAATTCAATTGAAGCTAACAAAAATAAAGCCACAAAAATTGGAAGGACTTGGCTTGTATTATAGTATCATAAAAACTAGATATGACCTAATAATCTGTTTAAATGACTCTACTGAAGTAACTGCAGGAAACTTTACTCAAGTTCTGATCTTTACTTACGCTAAGTTGCTCTCCCAAAAAGTACTTCTGTATTAAGGATCCCAGATCATTTACTGTCTTTACTTTGATGTAATTTATTACCAAAGAGGAACAAGGCAAACAGCATGTTTAAAGCAAAACAGTTTAAAAAACCAGACTGACATACCTCCTCTTGTGCTTTATTAAATCTGCATCAACAATATCTGCCAAAGGCAAATTGAACAAGCTAAATGAAGCTTGCACAATTACCCTAAAGAAAAATAAAATATTGAAGATGTTCATAGTTCTTATATTCACTTTCATAATCAAATTGTAACTGACATTCTAACACAAACACACCAACACCGATATTCTGCAAACACACAAAGCTGAGATGTTCTGGTGATCTATCTGAAAGCATTACTAGATCTGTTCCTATTTGAGAAGTAGAGATCAATACACAAACCTAGAAGTGGGGGCTTTTCTGCTTTTTTTCCCCTGGACATTGGCGTATAAGGTCATGAATACTCTGACAATAAATTTACATTATCAGTAAATGTCATTTAAAATGATCAGGAGAAAAGAAACACCTCAGAAAAAAGGAGAAACTGAAAATTTGCTCTTGAAATCTGGAAAAGACATGACCACATGGAAGATAAACTTCAAGATGGAAGATAAACTTCAAGATGGAAGAATTAGAATAGAAAGAATAGTTTACATGCATTCCTATACATGTATTTACAGTGTATATAGCTGTATATACATATGAATTTAAACACACACATAAAAAGCTGATTCTTAACAAATAGCTAAATGAAACAAACTCAAATATTACAATTTCTGTGTCTTATTAAATTTTGGGTGTGATGAGCTTTTACTAACAAGATACTTTGAACAACTAGCACTTTAAACATACAGTCTTTAGGTACCTTAGATTTTTTTCCTGGAGAAATCAAAATACATCTTCATCATTTAAAACATGCAGATAATGAAATTCAATTTATTGTTCACACAATTCAGTGTTAGAGTAGCCCATGACTGCAATACTGAAAATAAAAATGAAAACAGGATGGGGAGGGAAAGAGGAAGAAAAGGAGGGCAGGAAAGAACATGTAGAAAGACAGCAATGAAAAAGAACATGAAGAAATAAAAACAAACTGCTGTAACAATATTCTGATACAAACAGTTCTTTATCTTTAAATAAGGTTTCCATGTATCATTATATACTTATGTGAAAATACTACTTCTTGGCATCTTACTACGGAGCACCAGTGGAAATGTGACTCAGTGCTGGTTACCCAACAGACACCTGAGTTATCTGTATTTGTCTCCTGCAATACAGGGTGAGGTCTGAGCTTTCCTAGCAAACTGTCTCCGGGGAGTTCCTCTGCTGAGCTCTTCCACGTCTATGTGGAAAACATGAGATTGTCCCTCCCCTGAATCTCAGGTTAAAGTGACTGAAGGCATGTGCCTGGAAAATGTAATTGCTCTTTGTATTTTAAGCTTTTCTTTTTTAAGCATAAATTAAAAGCTGAAACAGAATAAAATAAAAGTTGGAAAAAAAAAAAGCTGTATCCGGAGTTTCAACTTTTCTGACAAGTGAAACAGAATGAAAACCATGAAAGCAGAGGCAGGATCTTCATGGTAATAAAATCAAGTGTCTGCTCTGTTAGAAATATTTCAGCTGTGTCTATGAACAGGGGAGTGTATTTACTTACATGTTTGTTGTGACATAAAATGCCAACAGGTAATAGTGTTCTTGCCCAAGAAGACACATGACAGCAGCAGCTACTCCTTCATAGTAAAAGGAAAACAAGATGATTCTGTAATAACCAAACTTCTTCAGCGAAGCATGACTGAGAAGAACAAGGCACTGAAAAGATAATATATACACATATAGGATGAAAAGATACAGTACAGTGTCTCAGCATTAGGAGAGCTATAAAACACAGGCCAGACATAAATTATTAATAGCCTTTAAAGAAAAAAACCCCACCAACAACCCTTTCTAAGAAGTTCAACAAAATAAAAAAATAGAAATTGAACAAAGAAACTGTCTACTGACTCCTTCTATGCTACCTATACTAGGTACAGTCTCCTTTCACTCAAAAACTAGCCAGCTGAGAACTGCCACATCCTGAGGGAAATACTGTTTCCCACAATGCCTAACTCTTATTTAATGCTCATGATCTTTACTTTTGATATCCCTGAAAGTATTAGTTTTGCAGTATGATAACTGTAAATCAAACATCTTGCCATTTAACTGCTGACAACAAATATTTTCAGTAATTGCTTTTTCATTAATACTACTATTTGCATTGACATTTATAGAAATCAAGCATGATTTTTAAGTTGGCAAAGCAAGCTCACCAAGACAGCTTTAACTAAGCAAGTGAGAGGCTTTACTAGCAAGCAGAGAAAGGCAGAGACCAGTGCTCGTGCATGGCTGAGTTTTAATTTTGCCCATCTTGGCAAGTAGATTCTGAGAATTGAGTGACTGGCAAACCCACGAAAATGATATTAAGTGCTGATTGTAGTATGAACAAAATTTAAGTTCTTCTACATTGTTCCTCACTTTCCACTTTCAATAGGACATTCTGTAATGAATTATGTTCTTTTTATTATATGGGCCTTTGTCACCATCTACTCAGTCATCATCTCTGTCACAAATACACAAACTGTATGAAGATACACGTTTTCTCCTTTCTTCTGTGTTACAGAGATGAACTGCGTAATATTCAGATGAAGAACAGGAAAGAATTTTCCTTGTACAATTGTTCCCGCACTGAAGGGCTTTAACATAACAAATAAAACCAGGATGCTACAGTCAGACAAAGATTACCCTGGCAAATGCTATTGTAAAAAAGCTCAAGATTTCTACTCGATCAAGGAGGTAAAACAAATCTGGAAAGCTGGTAAAAGAAAAACATCTTTTTATAAGAAACTTAAAACATACTCTTTCCCCCTGGCTGTTTTCAGGCATTTTGCTGAAAAGTGCCCCCACTAGAAATACTAAGGGATCATGTAATGCCTGCTATTGTAAACACCATGTTCCTGTCTCCCTGTAATTGCAAAATAACCCTGTCTCAGGAAGTACTTAGGACTTAGAAAATTCCTCACTACTTGCACATCTCTAAGACTTTGTATTTGCAAGGAAAATACTAACAATGATGCAAATTCAAAGTTGTTTGCCTGTGTTACAGCAACATTTTCCTTGTGGGCAGGTTGTATTCCTCATATCCACTACTAAAAGGAACTTAAGTCAGAAGCTGAATTCTAGTTAAGTAGAGGCCACTGAAGCAGAGCTCATAAAAAGGAGCTTTATTTTACAAGGGTCGGGTGTTTTTCCAGTAAGTGAAGTTCAGGACATTGCCATCAGAGAATTCTCTTGTTATATCTTGAGCTCAAAGGGACAAAACCTGAGAAAAATAAGGTCACGGCAAACCCTCTACGGTTCAGTGACCTTGTAGACAAAGAGTCTCTGGGGAGCAGAGAAAGACGCATTTTCTGAAAGATTGTTCTTTTCACACTGTCACACTGATTTTATCAATAAAAGTGATTGCTATATATTAAGTGTAAAATTATTTAAGCTTTCCTAACTTCTGTAGCTTCTGATTTATTTCCAAAGTTCATTACCTAATTTAATCAAAGTTCATTATCTTTCTAAGTTCATTATCATAGTCTGAGCTACAAGGGAAAAACCCCAAAACGATTAAACCCGTGATAAGAACATAAGCTGAAATTAAAGCTAGTTAGGAGTTATGGAATTAAAGATAGTTAGGAGTTATGGAACAGAAGGTATGTTCAGGATCTGTATGTTTTATATGCAAAAGCCAAAATGGGAACTGAAATTGAGCTGTGAATTCCAGTTGCAATTGCATTTATCTTCTTATACATACTAGTTATCAAAACCCGTTACAATTTAATGAACGTAGCAGCCCGATTTTGAGAAATTCTGAACACCATCAGCACCTATGATGAATGTCAGGATAGTCATATTTTGAGTATCCTAACTTTCAACATCCAACAAGTAAACATAGAGGAAGTTTTAAAAGATCTAGAGAAACAAGCTAGAAGGCAATGAACAGAGGAATTTTTGTTTACTGCAGACACATATGTTCACATTCTGTGGGGTATATTTTTGCTGCTTTTCTTGTTGTCACATATTACTCTTTGGGGTTCTTTCTCTTTTCACTACTTTCTCTTTTTTCTTTACTCCTCCCCCCATCCCTGACTGGGCTCTTAAAAGTATCTGTCCTTCCCCCATAAATATTGCTGACCAAGAGACCAAACAACAAAATAAATGTATTATTCTCCAAGAGCAGCTATTTAGAGTTTTGTTTGGTTTCCATGACTGAGATACCACATATTTCAACAACGCTTTTAACATCTTATAATTTTTTCTGGTATTTTGTGCGGCTTATTTCAGAAACTTCCTGAAGAAGAGCTTAGCCTTTCATTTGTGATATACAGCATTACAAAACAAAACAAAAAAGAATTCAGAATTCTGTAGATTTTGCTTTTAGAAATGTTTTCTCTTGGCCATGTTTTTCATTCCTTTATGCTTAGGTATTATAAGCACTGTAGGATACAAAGCATTCATTCCTTGCCTACTCACATCTCGCATTGTTTTAAACAGATATTCTACCAGCCTGCCTGTCTGCTCTCTCTACCTCTTACATTTGATCAGCCTGCACAGAGGTACTTTCTTCTTCTAGAGCATGGGGGAGTGAGATTTATCACTCAGTTTGGCCAATGCCTTATACCACATACAGCATTTTTTCAAGCGTTAAACGGATACTGCAAACTACTAAAACACCAGGTTTTCACACCTAGAAATAAAAAAGTATGACTGCCTACCTGAGGACAAATAAAACCTGCTCCATACATGATACTTCTCACTGAGGAAGAAAGGACATCCTTAGGAATAAGATTATCTGCAAAGATCATCATAAAATTGTTGTAGAAGGCTAGGTGGAAGACTTGGAAGAAGTTCATTGTTACAAAACATAGAAAGTTCTTCTCTGTCATGATCTGTTTGGTCAGTGAAACTACTGAGGCCAAGGAGAAAGCTCCATCACTGTTTTCCAGATTAGCATTCTCTGTATGGACTTCTCTCTGCTCATATTGACTTGTGCTGTATTTACCTGTGCAACACATACAAGCTGTCGCTAACGCTGCGATCAAAACAGTGAATGCCTGAAAATAGGCGAAGTTTTCCATATTATCTGATATGAGCCCACAAAAGAGGACACTTGTGGACCCAATCAACGTTGCCACTTGGTTGTACTTGATGAGCTGGAGCCTGCTCTCGTGCCTGGTCGAGCTCTCGGCGAAGAGCGCGCACTGCGCCAGGAGCACAAAGGTCAGCAAGCCGTCGAAGGCGCACAGCGAGACGATGAGGTGCAGGCCACTCAGCCAGTCCCCCTCCTCGTAGTGCCTCCAGGGGAACCGCGGCAGCAGGAAGGCCAGCCCATACAGAGGGGCTCCGTACAGAATCGAGAACTGGCGCCTTGCGCAGCACTTCAGCTTGGAGTTGTCTTGTATGTACCCAAACAGGGGGTCGTTGATGGCATTCCAGATCATGAACACGACCTGCCACAAACGAGGGAATTTGTCACTACTGTCATTCTTCTACAGGGGTTTACACAAACACAACGTATTTATTTAAAGTAAGGCTCTATTCAGACAATAAATAAATACATAGAAAAGCTACTCAGGTCAAAACAGACTCTAGAAGAAATTCTTATTGGTATTTGTAGGTTTATAGAAATTTTGAAAAAATAAGATGAATAAGTAGGTAGGTGACCAACTACACGTGAAATAAACTGTCTCTAAGACTTCACTCTTTCAAAACCTTATATATCTGGGCTTTCATCCTGTAAAACTCAGAGATTATTCTCACAGTAAGTTAATTCAAAACATGAGCCGGCCCATTACTTTCAGGAGACCATTTACAACAAGAGTTACTCATGTGGATAATGACTCGCAGGATAAATGCAGTATTTAAGTACTTGAACAGTCCATAGGAAAGCACTAATGTCAAACTTATCTATGGAGCTGAGGTGCAAGATCAGTTTAGAAAATTACTTCAAGCTATCAAAGGTAAAAATCTTTCCAGCAATTAAGTCTGAAGATTTTTACTCTATAGACTGTAAATAATGTGGTTTATGTGTACGTTCCCTTGCTTATGGATTACCTAAATTCAAAGATAATTTACTGTTAATTAACTGCAATGATTCCAAAATTAATCTGTCATTAAAAGAATCACTTTGTTGTAATAACACTGCTGCGTAGCACAACATGGTAATCAAAATATTCCATTGTACAGTACCTGTGCTTCATGAAATGCTGCTTCTGAAATTTTGTATCGGTTTAGGAAAAGCTTAACGTAGTAGAAATTAAAAATACTGTTCATCATTCCAGCACCTAAGGTAGTCATGGAATATGCCAGCGCATTAGCATGAATTCCCCAAAGAATCTTCATCTTCCAAGAGTACAGCACTCTTCTTCCTCAAGTTACAAAAGAGAATTAGAATTAGTAGAATAATTTTCCAAATTAAAATAACACGGGGGATTTGCTTGTTTCAGAGATGCAGAAATGGATTCTTACATGAAAATTTTCCCATTCTTCCTTTTTTTTTTAAATCAGAAACACATTTTACTGAGTTATAAGACACAGCCCAAAATAATAAGAAGTTATTAGGTGACATTTCTAAGAATAATCAGTGCTTAAAAGTCAATGGAACAAGTACACAAAAATTTAAAAGAAACCCTTCCTAACTGATGCATGAGACTCCACTTAAAAACCTGCTACTGCAAACACTCATCTTGGTGTAGAGTTCAGAGTAATTGTACACATTTTAGATCCTTCTTGCTAGCTATATCTTAAAATTCTGGACTGTGTTGGAATGAAGTGACTCAACTCATAGCCTTACATATTCCATTGCTATGAATGTCAAAAGCAGCGTGCACCTAGGGGAGTATTTCTTTCAAAACAAATACCAAGTTTTGCCCTTCTGTTTTAAAATATTAATTGTTAAGCAGTCATGGAAACAATATTTTCACCTAATAAACCATGAAACAATCAAAACAAAACACCTTTTAATTAACATTTTCATGGTTTGGAAGACTGCATGTAAATACAACACAGCAAGTAACACACAGCATTTTACGTATGCCCAAATAACAGAGATTCAGCCCAAGAATAAAGATTTCTTTAATCTATCAATGAATTCAGCCAACAAATTTTTAAGATGCTGATCTTTTCCATCAATTACCTTAGCATGTCTGGTGTAAACTACGCCATGAAAAGAGCCAGCTCCAGGAAACCTCTACCTTTTAAAGCTGTTTAATAGCTACCTAACAGTAGTCCTTGACCATACTTGATTCTATAATCCCAATACAAAAATACTGCCAGGTATCGGTTTTTAACTGAGACTTTATTCATTTTTACATCTGTTGAAAGAAGCTGCCCCCCATTAATTTAGATACTTCCAAGTTCAAATTTCGATCTTACTATGCAGAGCTTTACAACCTGCTTTATGTCAATAGTTCACACTTTGCTCCTCTGCATATTAACAATTTTACCCTAAATGCAATTTTCACATATCCATCAAAATACCTCGTTTGAATATCTGCTTGATCAGCAGCTCTATAAGCAGCTCCCTGAACTCCTCATAAAAATAACCATGGAAGAAACAGGAAATGAAAGCCAAGGCTGTTTCCAGCCTTCCTGTGGTTTACAAGGCAGCTGAAGAGAGGCTGCTGTGCAGGAAGGGAGGAACTTCCAAATCACTGGGCAAGGACCATGCAAAAGCCACAAATCAGGTAGGGACTGGGGAAGATGGAACAGGCAGTTTTTCCATCCCCCAACACGGAAAATGAAATCTTGAAGAGCAAATAAAGTGTGGATGCACTTCTGCATATATATGTAAGATGCTGTGATACGAAATGCGACGCCAAGAGTAGGTAACTTCATTTTGCAGCTAAGAAAAAGATCAAGCTGACAAACAACTGAAACCCTAGGATTCATTTTTATTAAAGCCAATTTATTTCTAAGAATACGACTGATTTTTAAAATATTTGAGAAATACCATGATATATACCTTCAAACTTATTTTTCTACAGCCACAGAGAAAATTCCATTTTCAGGGGACAAAATTTTGCATTTTTGCAGCAAGTCTGGTTTCCACAATCTTTTACTGAGAAACCTACAATGAAGAAAAAGGTTATTGAAAAGATGTCCAATTGAAGTATTTATTTTTAAAAATAAGTTTGATATTAATATAAAAGTCATTACAGTATATTATTAGCAAATGTCACATTTGCTTTTTCAAGCCTTCACAAATATACCTAATGAAATTATTTATATAGTGGATATTAGGGTTTTGGAAAGGTAGACATTTCACCTCTGTTTCTACCCGGAGCACCCGGCACAGGTCTTCAAAATGGAGAATTGGGAGACTTTCCTTTCCTTCAAATTCCACAAGCACCAAGAATAAAAGTGTTTCACACTAACATTACCAGCAAACAGTCACTTCTCAAATCACGTTGGACTCGGTTCCTTCTGACACAAATAAAAGTGGTCCCCTCAGTTCAGAAAATTTGAAAGAAGGTATTTGAAATTTCTTCAACAAAAATCTTCTAACAATGCACAAACTAGCCTCTAGTACCATGACTAATTGTAATATGCAGGGTCTGACACAACTCTACCCTAATTGGTACATCTGGTCCTGCACCTTGTTTATGAAATAGGTTCAATTAGAAGTTGAGGTACCACACTTCCTTCCCTAGATGTTCTCCTTAATAGCACTACAATGAAATCATGCATAAGCGTCCACTCCCTCTTCTTAATAGCCAACCTTTATATTGAGCACGTAAAAGCACAGGTGCACATTTTGTGACTCACAGAAGGCAAATCGGTTTCAGAAATTTCTAGTGGTTACAACTGTGTTAATACACAGAGGCCAAAAGAACAGGCTGTTCGGGCCACTGAGATGCAGTGTGACATTACCTGCGTTTCTCCCACAGCGGGATGACAATCGCTAAAAGAAACTAGAGCACGAGTCTAAAGAAGAGAAGTGGATTCCAAGAGATAATAGCAAATGTTGCCTGAGGCGCACTAGCTGACACCCTGCTCTGCCGTTCTGGGTCCCAAACCGCTGTGCAATGCTCACAGCCCTGACAGACTGGTTGGACACACGTATCTTCCTCATCCTTCTGACGTGACTGGCACCACATTAAGACTGAAGTCAGAATAAACGCGCTGCTGGTCCCGAGGGGCAGCACTGAGGGGAAGCGCTCAGGGGTTGCTCACAGAGGCAGCCGGGCTGTGGCACCGGCCGGTGCCCGCTCCGCCGAGCCCGCACTGCGGGGGCTGCCCCGGCGCTGCGCTCCTGCCAGGCGCGGGGCTCGGGGAGCTCGCAGGACTGCACCTTTGGAAGGGCTCGTCTGTTAAAAACAGGGGAGTTACGCTCGTTTTCCTCAGCGGGTCCCCGAACAGGAAACACGGCTCCCTCCGCTTTGTGCGTAAAAGAAGCGAGAGCGAGTGGCGGCCGCCGGAGCGAGGTGCGCGGATGGAGTCAGCCCTTTTCGGACTGGCCCTGCACGCTCCCCCCTCCGCCCTCCCCTCCCGCACTCCGGCGGGGAGGCGGCTCGCACCTGGGCACCATGCCGGGTCCCTCCTCACGGGCTCTTCCCTCAGCGCTCCCAACGCGGGGCAACTACGAGCCCCTGCTTTCCCTACGCCAAGTCGCACTGTCCCATCCCGGGCCGTGCCAGTCCTGCTCCGCCGCAAGCCGCAGCAGACACCTTCAGCAGCGGCTCCCCGCCACCAACGCCCCTGAGCGCCGGCGACCACCGCCCCTTCCACAGGCACCGACCCACCTCTCCTGACGGGAGGCTGCGCACCGCGCGGCGGGGCGGGGCACGGCTGCCCCGGGCCCACCCTTCCTTCGCTCTTATTGGCCGTTCGATATGGATTCACCTTGTGATTGGACAGACGACCTTTCGATCTGTGCGGCGGGCGGCTCCCCATTGGCTGCCCGCCGGCGAGGCGAGGCGAGGGTGCTGTGTTTGAATCGCGGGAGGCGGGGGGCGGGCGGCGGCAGCAGCTGCCGCCACGTTGCCGCCGGCGCAGCCCGGCCAGAAGGGGGAGAGGTTCGGCAAAGTCCGGAACCGCTCGGCAATGGCCGGAGGCGGCTGCTGAGGCGGGGAGCGGCTGCCGGCTCGCTCTGCCCCGCTCGGTGCGAAGGGGATCGTGGGGTGGGCGCTGCCGGCTCAGCCGCCCGTGAGGGGAAGGGGCGCGATGCTGGCCGACAGCCTGGTGGAGGAGTTCGAGATCCGCGAGGATGAGCCCTGGTACGACCAGCAGGACCTGCAGCAAGGTGAGCCGGGGCCGGGGA
>VZTI01001766.1:1825785-1868166 GCA_013397865.1 Struthidea cinerea
CGGGCGGGTCGGTCGTGCCGGGCTCAGAGCGTCGGAGCCCGGGATCCCCGCACGGCCGCGCTTCCCGCCGCCGCGGGATCGCTGTCACCGGTAACGACTGCGGCCGTCTTTGTCTGAGGGAAGGAGGTGCGGCAGCCGAGCTGAATGGTGCCGGGGTCTCTCTCCGCCCGGAGGGAGGGAAGCGGCTCTCCGAAAAGTTGCACCTTGCACGGAAGGTGAAGCAGCTTCTCTTCGGGGCAGGCGCTGGAAGCACCGGGTGGGATGCGCTATTGCGCCCTGTTGAGTTCTTTGTAAGGGCTTCCAGTCGGTGAAGTTGTAGTCGTAGCAGTGCTCGATTAGTCGCAGGTTCCTTATTAAAAACTTTTTAGGTTTTCTTATTAAAATATCAAATAACTTCGTTGTGTCTCAGAAATATACATGTATAGCTTCTGTATGTAATTCCATCAATAAGTCTTAAAACACTACATGCAAGAGGTAAATGCTGTTCTCATTTCACAGATGAGAAAGGAATATAATTATAATTGCACTAAAAATCTTTTAACAGGCACGATACGGAAAGAATGTGCAATTTCCTTACGAGCTTAGTGCCCTTTATGACTGGTATTTACCTAAGTTACTTAGTTCTACTTTTTGTTCTTAATCCCGAGTTTGTTTTGAAAGGCCAGCTCAAAGTGAAGTGGCTTCCTGCAAACCTGCTCCAGTCTTACATGTTTTGCTTTTATGTTAAAATACATCAATTCTTGGGATTGGTGGGGGCAGCTGTACTGTAAACCATAGAGAAAGCTAAGCAGTATTCACACTGAGATCAGGCATCTGACAGCAGAAACTTTTTTTTAAGACAGGAACAGGTCTCTCTAATTATATACTATATAAAACAGCTAACTGTTTGAAAGCTGTATTTAGGTACTCTTCACCCAAAATTGATGTTTTCCTGGCTCTAGGATACAAACAAATCAGTTTAAATAAGATCCTGAAACTACTGTTTGCTCTCAAAGGGAAGAGAGTGAAAAATTTGAAGACATGATTCGGTAATGTTTTTACTATGTCAGTGTTTATGGAATAGAAGACCTACAAAGAGACTTCACAATGCATAACGACTGACTTCTTGCCTTCTTGATGTTTCTCTACTTTCATCTTTTAATTGAGTGAAATAATCACCAGTTGACTCTGCTGTCAACTTTTAAGAAACAGTATTCCATTCTAGAGGTTAGTGCGTTTTGGGGGTTGGTTAATGCGCTCTCAACACGTGAACAATCTTTTTCTTGGGATTCTCTCTTCTCAAGCTTAAATGGAAGCAACTAATAGCCTTGCAAAAAGGAAAAGGAGGAAAATAAACTGATGGGCAAGTTGAAACACAAATAAGGAATTCCTTACAGGAATGTTTTTCAAATGTTGTGCTATACTTTATTTCTGGACTCTGAAGGTTACTACTCCTCCTGCTGCTAAGGATAAGACACACAGATGTGTGTAAACAGGGTAGTAAGACTGCTTATCAAGGTCTCGTGAAACCCTTCACAACCCAAACAATCAGTGCATGGTTAAAAACTGGTGAGTATGATTATGAGAATCTAGGTTGTAAAGAATTAGAAAGCACCCTGAAACAAGCCTAAAGTCCTTGTCAGCCAGTCTTTGAAACTTAAAATTAGGGTAGGGGTTTTGGAAAACCTTGACAGTCTTCTTAAGTACCAAAGATTTTTGCCATCCTTCTGCAGTGTTTTGCTGAAGTATGCTGACCTTTAAAAAAGAATTTTTTTATATGACTGCTCTTTTTGCGTCTTGCTGTTACTCACTTTTACAGAATAGAGGGTATTCTGAATACAGAACAGGAAATAGGAATCTAAGTAAAATAATAAAGGTTGAATTTTATAGTTAAGTAAACTTCAACTAGGCTTACTTGTACATCTTGCACAATTGATGCCTTTTGCTGTTTAAAAGAACAGGCTTAATTTTATATTGAAAATTTTGGAATAATTTTGTTAGATGGGCTATGAAAAAGTAGAAGAGAAGGATTTTGGTACAGTTTTTATCTTTTTTTCAATGATGGTAATGGAGTCAGAAGAGATTGTAAGTGCTGGTAAGTGAGGGCTGTTCAGCATCACAGAAGACATCCTTGAAGTCTGGCTTTGGAGATTTCTGATGGAGCTGGTAAACACCAGTACAACTAATCAGATTTATGAAAACGAAGATCTTTAGATCTGCACAGACGCATTTTGCATTATTAAACACCTCTCTGCTTCCATCTTTATGGTGGAAAGGAAAAATGCATGTCTGTCAGAATTTAGCTGTTGCTTTACATAAATTTACAACAGAAAATGCAGTTTTGCTTCTAGTGTTCTATCATAACTCTCTCCAGAGAAATGTAAATTAACACTTTCCATTTTGTATCTGGAAAACATACATGGCACACCTCACTTGTAAAATTTGTTCTTAATAGGGCTTCCAGGTACTTGACAATGTAGAAAAATGGATGATGGATGCAAAAATATTCCAAATTTTAGAAGAGGTGAAATTGTTTCAGTACTTGCTTTCTCTAGAGTTAAGGTTTTGTTGTATGTTCCTGAGCGCTCCCACTTGTATCCTCCCCCTCAGAAACAAATCGTCTTAATTATAAAAGTGTTTCTCCCATAGTAACCCATTTGTGCTTCTGCCAGTCTAACAAACAGAACGAGTGTGAAGTATGACATAAATTCTGTTATTCACCTTACGTTCCAAGTACTGTGTGGTATGTGCTAGTTGATTTAGTAGATGAGGGGGCATTTAAGAATGAAACTATAAACTCTTAAATGTATTTAAACATGAAAACAAACTTTCACTTTGGGAAGGGAAATTATAGTAATTCCATTATGCATTATGTCTTTAGCATAATCCTAAATCCTCTCTAAAGCTCTTATTCTACTCTATTAAAACAAAAGAATAGACTATTTAGTCTTTGCCTTGAATGATGCTAGTATTGTTTTAAAGATTGTGGCTCCTAGTAAAGATCTGTGCAGTACAAGAACTTGTGAAGCAGGACTCCATTTTCTATAGGATAATGAATTCACTGAATTTGAAGGCTACAGTATTCTGTAATGAGATAGAACAAATAGCTTGGTGTTTGACTGGGAGTTGTTCTGTCCATGGGTAAACAATGTGCAATCTGTTTACCAAATGGGAAAAATTTAAGCAGGATGCCTTAAGGTTTCGTTATCCAAATACTTTAAATCCAGCTCTAGCATAGGCTGCTTCATAATGAGTGGTGCTACAGGGAAAAAGGGATGTGAGGATAAACTCCTCAGTACAGACCAATATGCCTTGTGCCTTCTAATTGTACATCTTTTGAAACTGAAGAACTCCCATGCAGTGGGATTTCTTTTAAATAATTTTTATGGCATTTATGCTAAGAATCTGACCTTAAGGTAGGAAACAATGCATTGTGGCTGTAAAGAATGTGTAAAGAATAGCACAGCTGTTGTTTTGCCAGAATTGGACATCTACAACTTTATAGGCAAATGTTTGTACTGACTTGTCCTTGTAAGTCTGAATTTGGTCTGAATAAGATCTTTGGCTTATATATGGAGATGGAGTAATCATTTTGGACAGGCTGCCAACTGAAGGTTAGCACAAAACAATCTTGGAACAGTATTGTATGTATTACAGTTCCTAGCTGATAAGATAAATGAGAGGGGGCAGGAAAGAGGTAGGATAACATGTTAAAAAAAGGGCATTGCAGTCAAATGAAAATGGAATTAATGTGTTCTCTTCTCTGGCTGTAACTACTGATGATGCAATACATGTCTCCTGTTTATTAATTTAAGGTTTCTTGATGTGACTCAGTTTTTCTTGACTTTTCTGCTGTCTCTTTCCCATTAATGATACAAGTTCTATGTGAGAACCAACTAGGTTGCATTGCATGCATGCAGGTCATGGGTCATGTGAAGGGAAGGAGGTGGAAAATTAGAGATTTCTAGAAATCTGTTGGATCCTTGACATGTAGTACCTTGCACAGAGTAATTACAATTTTAGCATTAATACCAGGATTTATTACTTTGTCACATTATGTTAGCTTTTAAATTACACTTGTCTTTAAACATAATAATACAGAATATCTAGCACTTCTGATGCTGTTGAGCAAATATCAAGCTTCCCTCTAGAAAGCTGAGTGTTCAGATGACTTATTTCTTAATTTGCAACAACTACAGTCACTGCACCCTGGAGGTGATTGAAGATGACTGAAGTGAAATTGAGATTAAGTGACTGAGAACAAATACCATTTAAAGTGATGTTTTGGAGCACACGAAACAATTCTTGTCACCTGGGTTTATGAGCTTGAAAAGCAGAATAGCTGCAAGCCTCCATCAGTTTTATGTCTTTTGATATTATTGTTTCACCATAAAAAGCATCTGAAACTTTCATTTAGCACTTTGATCCTGAGTGACCTGAACTCTGAAGGGGTAATGGGTAGGAACAGTCGAGTAAATAAAGAGTTCGTAAGCTTTGGTCTGGGTCTAGACTGATGAACATTTACAGGGTCTGCTATGCTTATTCTTCTGAGTGCTGTAAAGATGGTGAACCCCAAGAGATGTTGGGCAGAGCTGGTGCAGACTGGGCACAGTGTGGGAGGTGAACATGGCTGGGTGTGTGTGGAGGGCTTGCGGAGGAACTGAGGAAGCTTCATGACGTAAGAGTGTCTCTGGGTCTCAGGGCTGACTTAGACTTGCATTAGAGATCAATGGTAGATCAATGTTCTGCTTCAGTGTAAGCTAACTTCCATTTTGGGTACTGGAGATTACTTGGAGCAGTTATAACAGCAATAAGAAAATACCTCAAGTATTAGATAACATGCTTTAGAATTAGATTACGTTATTGTTTCTCTCACTTACATGCAAACACGATTTCTTTGTTTAGATCTTCACCTTGCTGCTGAGCTTGGGAAGACACTACTGGACCGTAACACTGAACTAGAAGAATCCTTACAGCAAATGTATGCAACAAATCAAGAGCAATTGCAGGAGATAGAGGTAAAATATCTAAAGGATCCCTGTGTGAAAGCATCTAGACCTGCAACATACAGTGTATAAATTAAGATGTGAATTCCTTGAGATCTGATGGAAAATACTGAACAATCTCTCACCACTTCTGCTATTTTGAGAATTTGAGAACCAGTATAGGTAGATCATACTCAGAACTGTTTCTCTGATTACCAAAAGCTTTGTGCCACTAAATGCCATGTTGGGTTTCGTTTGTT
This sequence comes from Struthidea cinerea, assembly GCA_013397865.1. NCBI lineage: Eukaryota > Metazoa > Chordata > Aves > Passeriformes > Corcoracidae > Struthidea > Struthidea cinerea. The sequence goes on from VZTI01001766.1 coordinate 1,831,010, forward strand.
TAATGACAAATAACTGGTATTTTTCAGTTTTTTACAGAAAAGATACTTCAGTTATTTTTATTGCTAAACTTTGCTGATCTTGCCCGGTAAAATGGCATTAAATTATATGATGATAAATACATTAATAATTTAAAATATTACATGAGAATTTTAATGAATTCTCACTGAAACTTAAATGCTGATAAGTGCAGGAGTGAGATTTAAGTAAAATCTGAAGATACATACTTCCAGTAAACTGGGCTGTGATAAAGGGAGCTAAAGGTTATTTTGATGTAAAAGAAACCCTACAAGGACAGAAAAAAACCAACAAACAAACAACAAAAAACATAAAAAAAAATTCCACTTAAGTAGTATCTAAATATAGGACATAGTGGTTATATTGTCCCATGTTTTCCAGGGGAAAAAACCCAAAAACATAACCATCTTTCAAAACCACTCATCTTTAGGTAGCAGAGTGGAAAAATCTGGCTATTTTTGGCAATTTTTTTTTTTAATATTGCCTATGTTCTTGCAGACCTAGCATTTGTCAGCATAATGAGATTTTTTCAGCTATTAGAGGGCAATGCATGGTCTCTAATAATTAAATTATTAATTATTCAGGACTTTGCTGACTGTGACAACACATTGAAAATGTAGTCAGCATTTCAGTTTAGTTCTGGTGTGAATCACAGGGAACAGGCTGTGACTGGTATATACCAGATTTTTACAAAATCTGAGTTCCTTTGTGCTAGCAGTACTTCTGCAGTTAGAGATGTGCATTTTGTACTGCTGCAACTTCAGACCTAAAACGCTCACTATTGTAGTGGCAACAGGTAACTGAAAGGATCCTGAGCTTAATACTTAGAGATGTATAGGTGTCTTTAAAGTAGTCAACACAAATGCAGCATTTTTAGTAAGCAATGAACAATTTCTGAGTGCGGGTTTGATTTGTGGGCATTTTTTTTTAGAAGTTACTTTTGTTTTGTACCTCATATATTGGCTTTCTTCAGTTACATGCTAAATGTAATCTTTGTTACCCTATTCATTCTGGGATACAATGGTTGGAATGGCTGATATTTATATTAGTGCCACAGCGTTAAAAGATGTATTTACTTATGCAGAGACTGAAAATAACTTATTGTCATGAGTAGTTTTTATAAAAAGATCAATTCTTAAGATGTAGAGAGGACAAACCCTTCCAAGGTGCTATACAAATACTGTAGGCAAGGTTCAACACTTGTATGAACAACCACGTGTAAGAAAGTGTTTAGCAGTTACAACACACCTTTTGAAATAACATACCAGAACTTTGTGATAGGCAACTAACCTGGCTCTTTGAGTGTAGCTACTTAATAAGCAGCTGTATTTTAACACTATCTAGAAATATGGAAAATATATTATTGCTAAGCTACGTTGATTTACAGAAATAGTCTAGTGCTGTTAAGAATGCCATATCCTATTGGTTTAAGCCAGTTTATTTGCTTAAGCTGTTCTGGTGGGTCAGTGTTTATTGACTACATAAGAGAGCTTCAGCTCCAGGAAGTGTCATGAATGTCCTTCCAGCAGTGATCTATAGTTGGTGTGTTGCAGGGTCAAGTACTGGTGTGGTCAGACAACCTCAGACATGACAGATTAATTTTTTCTCTCAATGTCTTGCTCTACCAAGACTTGGGCAATACTACTTTTTGAAGGCTTTATCTGATACCTCTTCAGTCTCTTTCCTCCTCTTCCCCAAGAAGGGTAGGAGATGTGTATTGGATTGTCCTATTAGCTCTCTCCAAAAGGAGAGGGGGAGAGTGGGAGAACAGTTTTTGTGATGCTTCTGACACATAAATAGTGCCTGCACCTTTAATTTGCCCAGTTTGTTGAGCCAAACGCTGTATTTGTATCTCCTGTCTCAATCTGTTCTCTCTCCCCAGTGACATTTAAAAGTGTAATAGCAACAAAAAATTTTTCTTCCTCCAAAGAAGTTTCTCTTGCATCTGGATTTCTGGCAGAAAAGGGAAGATGAACTCAGAGATCGAATACCCAGAGAAACCCTCCAGTTGAGGAACTGAATATATTAGCTTACTGGCACAAGGAGTTGTTACAGGAATTCACTGAAACAAATGGGAATAACATTCCCATATGCAACGTGTAGTACTTAGCTGGTAAAGCAGTTCAGTCTATTATTTTCATACCAGCATTTCTGTCTCTTATGGGATCACAGCATACCCTGTTGCACAGGACACGTGCAAATGGCATATTCAGTCTCTGTGCTTGATTTTTCCCAATTTTCAAGTGCTTTTCTCTGTAACCTACATGTGATCTTTCAGCTGTTCCTGTAGCTACTCTGCTGAATTTTTGTACTAGCTTTTACAGTGCAGTATCCCTGTAAATTTTTAGGGCTTTTTTCCTATTAATTTGGATCTTACAGGTAGCAAAGTCTAGAACTGGCTGAGAAATCATTCTGAAATATGACACTGCCTTGCCTGCACTGAAAGAGAAGGGTCAAAGGCTCTGGTGTGCTTAAGATTACATCTCATATATTAAATACTAACATATTAAGCATTTTACAGCTTTGGATCATTATATCTGACCTTTGTGCTGACATGTGTGCCACTAACTAATCACTGCAGATGTAATAAAGGCTGGGTGGAAACAGCAACTTTATTCCTGCCTGAATCTGTTCTCAGCACTCAGACATTGGAATCCTGACACTATCCAATTTTCCTGTGCTAGAATGCAAGGTGCTGCTTCATGTTAGGTGCGCAGTTGTAGGGGACGTGGATTAAATGTGAACTTTTAAAGTATTTGTTGCATCATCTTTTGGTGGTCTGGTTATACCAGGACAACTGGGCACCAGCCCTGAAGATGGAAGGTGAAGGAAGTGGTGCTTCACCCCTTCCATTCATCTCGAACTTCTGCAAAAGCCCATTGTAATAAGTGGCAACATCTCTTCAGGCAACAAAGCCTTGGCTCCTGTGCTTAGCCACACTCGTATTGCTGAGGAAAGTCTGAGGATATCCAGCTCCTTCCTTCAGCTATAACCAATAGGGAAAGTTAATCTGAAGTGGGTCACATTGAGATTCTACTGCTAATCTATGTTCTATTTTTGTGTAAATCCTCTGTCATGTGTGCACAGGCTACAGAAGGATCTAGCCAACAGCTATCATGTTGATCTTCTAGAAGTCTGTATGGAGCAGTTACTAGTCCTAGATAAACTTATTATCCGTTCTTAAATTGCCTAAAATGTAAACCCACCAATCTTTTAATGAGGTAAAAGGTTAAGTAGAATATTAGAAGTTTTTGAGTATGTAACAGGCCTATGTAAAGAGAAGTAATTCTGCCTAGGAGTCTGCTGGATGTTCTTACTTAAAGCTTACTTTTAAGAAAGTAACATGTAGCAATACAAAATATATTGCAAAATACAAATTCTATGTAAGAACAAAATACTTCAGTTTTAGGGGGTTAGACTCAAACAGAAAAAAATGTCTCATGTAAATGCTCATGTCCTGGGTGGGAGAATATAAAATACTTTTTTTTAAGAGCTTTAGGTGATTGTGAACTGCTTAGACTAAGAATTCCAAGCTTTCTGGCAGTATTCAGGAAACTAAACAGTCTATGTAGTTAATTGTAAAACCCAAGAGGATTAAATTGAGAATACTTCATGAGAGGCTTTATTTTTTAAAAAAGGCCATGAGACCTTTGTTTGGGATTACAGTAACTGGAATAGTTCCCTGTGAGTAATTAAAGATTTGAATTCAATAACTTGATTATGCTTCCTGACACATATTAGCCCACGTACTGTCTTAAGTGTGACCACAACCTAAATTCTGCTGTGCTGAACCTAATGCTGCTTCAGACTGGAAGAACTTAAGTCAGATGAAAATAAATTTAGTTATGGATGGTGCTACCCAATATTTCAGTTTTAATGCTGAGAAAGTTGTTGGGTCAACACAGTTAAGAAATTTCTGTTGGAGCCCACTGCAACCTTTAGGCCACAGCGGACAGTTGAGGGCTGTGTTGGAGTCCGAAGGCTCTATCAGTGCTGACTGCAGCACAGCCCCATCAGAAGGCGTGGGCACAGATAAGGACAGCTGGCACCATCAAACCCAGCTCTTCCAGGCAAAAGGCTGCTGGATCAGCCTGGGGTGACCCCCGTGACCAAAGGCAAGCTGCCTAGTGAGTTACTGGTAGTGCCTCTTCAGCTTACCAAAGCAAACACGGGAATTTACATTTGTAAAACTCAGGAGTTTCTCTCTGAATGTGAATAAAAATGGAAAATAGGAGTTGTGGTTTGTGTTTCAAGTGTAAACCAGTAACAGCAGAACTGTCTTGCAGTACCTCACAAAGCAAGTGGAGCTCTTGCGGCAGATGAATGACCAGCATGCAAAAGTCTATGAACAGCTGGATGTGACAGCAAGAGAACTGGAAGACACTAATCAAAAACTGGTTGCAGAGAGCAGAGCTTCACAACAAAAGATATTAAGGTAACAAACTTTTACAGATTCCCTCCCCCCAGCTGATAATATCAGTAAGAGCAGTCCAGGTGTATTTGTGTAGTTACTGGGTGGCTGTCTCTGTCTAGTGGTGTTCTACAATACTGGTAAATTGAAAGGTTAGTTTTATTTAAAGGTCTTTTCACTTTATAGCTTGACAGAGACTATTGAAAGTCTACAAACACACATAGATGACCTGCAGCGCCAAGTGGAAGAACTGAAAAAGCCTGGACGAGGCCGGATGAGCCAGGAGAGGTGTGAGCAGCCAAGATCAATGCACAGTTTCTCATGTTTGAAGGAGCTGTATGACCTCCGCCAGTAAGACTTTTTACCTTACATAGTAAAGAACACTGAGACTATTTTAAGCAAAACTTTAAAAACTAAGACACAAGCACAGATACCAGACAAGAATTATCTGATGTTCACAACCAGCAAAGTGTCTGCACTGTGTGGTGCTGCCATTACTTCTGGCCTGCTTCTAGACCACACCAGTACTGGTGCTCCACTTTCTCCCCCAGAGCCAGCCATATCAAATGGTAGCCTAGAAAGTTTACAACAATTTGCACCCCAGCGTTCTCAGTCAGGTAAAAGCAAACAGATAATCAGAAAAACAAACTTTCTCAATGCAAAGTATTTTCTGTAACTTACCCTTTCCTTGAATGTCCATGGGAATTTCTGTAGCTTACCTGAACTTAAGCTGGTTAAAATGATACTAAAAGCTGGGAAAATGGTGCGTGGAGCACTGGGTTGCCTTTTAAATGTAGAGCCATTTGACCCAGCTGAACTGCATTAGGGGGGCCATCGGGACAATGACGTGGTAAAAGCTCAGACTAACTGCAAGCCTAGAGGGCAATTTTGTAAGGGAAGCACCTCCACAGACAGAACAGGCTCTTGTGTCTGGGCTTCAGCACTACATGGAGGTAGTACTCCATAATAAATTGTACATCCGAAAAGAAGTTACTTCTTGACAATTCAAAAGATAAGTGGATCCTTCAAGCTGCCAAAGGCTTGTGAAAATACCAGCCTACAGCATTGCTTTGTTCATTATGAAGCTTGTTCCTACCATCAATAGTGACAAAAGTTATGAGAGTGGAGTGCTCTAGAAAAAAATCAGTGTCAGAAAGTACTTTATGGTACAGGGAGGCAATGTGTATTTAAACTTAAATTATAATTTAAACTTATATTATTCAGCTTGTCTGTGACTTGAAACTGTTAACGAGCTGCCATTCTGCCTAAGCTGCGAGCTTGGTTCAGTGGCATGGAAATCATTACAAACTGTTCTGATTGCTAAATCCACTGATAGGTTAAGTGCAATGGCCCCTGTGAGCGCTCTAAAGTGTGTTAGCACACAGTTTAAATATGTCATTAGTTACCCAGGACAGGAAAACTTTAGGTGTGGTCAGCTGTACTTCCTATGTTTGATAATCCTTATTTTGTTTTTGCAGGTACTTTGTTTATGATCATGTGTTTGCAGAAAAAATTACTTCAATGGATAGTCAGCTAAGTCCTCTAGAAGAAGAAAATGAGAAGTTAAAGAAGGCAGTGACAGTCCTGCAAGCCCAGCTGAACCTAGAGAAAGAGAAGAGGGTAACCATGGAAGAGGAATACAGTCTTATGGTGAAAGAAAACTGTGACCTGGAGCGGAGGCTGGTTGATACAGACTTGTATCGGGCTCGTGCAGAGGAGCTGGAAGCAGAAGTAGCTGAAATGCGACAGATACTTCAGTCTGAAAACACGGTCCATAATGCAGAGAAATTGGTGCCAGAATCCTTTTTCATTTCATTTAAGGAATCTCTAGACAGGGAGCTTGGTCAGAGCCTGGCAGATGATGGACTTCTGACAGTATCAGAGCTTGAGAAGAAGGCACTGAAACGGAGCAGCAGCGAAAGCCTCCTGAGCAGTGCTGCCGGGGCAGACATTCTCAGGGGCCACGAAGAAACGTGTATTAGGAGAGCTGAAGCTGTGAAGCAGCGAGGAATCTCTGTACTCAATGAAGTTGATGCTCAGTACAATGCTCTGAAAGTGAAGTATGAGGAACTTTTGAAGAAGTGTCAAATGGATGAAGACTCTTTGAAACACAAGGCTGTACAAACGCTGAAGCAGTATTCCAAAGACCTAAATGTGGGAAGCACTCAGTATGATCTTTCAGCTAGCAATCAAGAATTCACAATTGCTGAGCTAAGTGACTCTTCCACAAATGCTCTCCCTGAATATAAAGCACTCTTCAAGGAGATTTTTAGCTGTATCAGAAAAACAAAGGAAGAAATAGATGAACACAGAGCGAAGTACAAGACTCTCTCCTCTCAGCCATAACCTTATCTGTTAGTCAAGAACACACTTCATATGAATGTCAGAAGACCCCTTAAATGGATGTATTTCTTAAGCACTCAAAATGAATGTTTTGGATTGGCTGGTAGCCCTGTAGTTCACAAGCTAGTTAGTTATCAGCTAGATTCCCTGTTCTATGTAGCAGTAGATTTAATGTTCGGCACTGTCACACAAACTAGTGGTTGTAAAGCAAACAAACATCATAGCTTAATGCTACACTACTACTTCATACCACACTTCATCTCTGGCCAGAGCAGTGACTGACACTTGTTTCCTTATTCCACTTCAGAAACACCAGAGCTAAGAACTCTGAATCTCTCACAAGAACCCAGCTTTCCTTTGGTTCACAGGGATGATCTAGCCCTGTGACTACACTGATGCAGAAAATTAACAAAAGCAAATTCCCGACCAGTCTCAGGGGCAGCGTCTCCTCAGCTCCAGGAGGAGGGGAGCAGTCCAGCTGAGCTTGCTTTGGCAGGGTGGTGGAAAGCTGTGCTTGCTGTAAGCCAATACCATGTTTTCACAATCACAAAGCTCTCCCACAGATTAATATAAATGCCTTCCTACTAAGAAAGGATTTGATGTAAAGTTTGTGTGGCTTTTTAGATACAGTTTCCTTTGTAGGGCACTTTGTCTTAAGGCAAGATACTGTGAATTGACTCTGTGTGTTATTTGGGACCTACTGTTCTCTGGTGGAATGTCTGCAAAGTACATTTTTATGTGTATTTGGTAAGGTAGAGAGTTGTAATTTAGCTATTTAACTTTAGAAGTAGCATTGACATAGTGGAGTAGTTTTTAATGTTACATACCACAAACTCCAAGTGCTTGAGGAGACAGGCCAGGTAAAACCTTACATTGTTTTGTCTGTTGCTTCCAGTGTCAGCCTCTCTGGACCTATTCCATGCTGCCTGGGGGGTGGGAGAGTGAACACAACACTGCCAGCACATATCCTACTGAAAACAGGGGACCACACTCTTGTTCTTCCTCTCCTTTTCCACTCCCTAATAGTAATTAACATATACTTAATTACTGAAAAACAAAGAACATGGAGATGGTTGTTCTTTAGAACAGCTTCAAGCTGTGAAGAAAACAGATGAAGAGGGAGAAAAAAAGGCACAATGAAAAGGTGACATCCTTCTCCTTGTAAAGGTTCTCAAAGCTTAATGTGGCCAGCAGTTCTTGGGAAGCAGCTTCCTGCCGAGTTGCTGCGAGGTACCAAACCCTTGACCCGAAATGTTGACAGTTTCTCAGCTTTAGTCCAGCTGCTGCAGCTCTGCTGCCTTATGCTGTTCTCTGTTCAGCTTGTCCTTCAGGTGCAGTATTAAGACTTCATGTTGTGGGATTTTCTCTAAAACATGTATTGCAGTCTCAAAATTATTTAAAAATGGGAATCTGAATCTTCTGAATATTTTTCTAAGCAAATAAATAATCCAGTCAAGCTACATGTGTAAGTAGTAATTATATCCATCTGTGCCAACCAGGAAACAGTGTACTTGGTGCAGATGACACCTGCATTATCTAGTCTTGCCATCTTTCCTACAGAATGGAGTTGCCATGAAATTTGTATTTTAGAAAAGTTAAGCTACATGGACAAGAACAGGCCTGTCTAGGACAGAAATCCAGATGAAAGTAAGTTTTTCCTTATTGTTGTGGTTTGTTTCAGCACTGTTCAACACAGAGGCGAGTGGGGGGAAAAGCAGAAAAGCTGTTCTGCCATGAGGTTACTGTGCTGTCACTGTGTCCCTGCCACCTGGACCCATCTCACCCCAGTTCAGAGACTGAAAGCAGGAACCTGAGAAAGGCACAAAGAAGTTCACTACCAGTATTCTGTACCACTTCAGGGGCAATCCTCACCTGCTGGGCAGAAGACATGTAAAAGCAGTTCCAAATTTTTGGTTAAATAGGTGATCTTCAGTGGTTCATTACTTTTGGCTAATTTAGAGCACTTTGATAGATACCATTTTTGTGCTTTAAAAATACCAAAAATATTTCCTCAGAACTTCTTGATTCTTCTGTACTGTACTTCCCCCTTGGCTGCCTGTGCCATTGCTGAGCTCTGGCTGTCCTTACCTGTGCAGGCTGTGCAATAAACCCCTCCAGGCTGGGCTCTTCTTAGAGCTGCTCTTGGAGCGTGGCTTTCCCAGAGAGCTTTCCAGTCACAGGCAGTGGGTCAGTGCCAGCCAGGGCTGCCTGAACATAAAACACATCCCATTTATATTACATTTTACTGATGTAGTTAATAAATTACACTAGCCTATTAAATAAGGTAGAGTTTTAGCAGTTTGAAAATAGCTATTTTCCATCAAAATGCAAAAGGCCGTAAGTATGGTAACAATATTCTTAGCCAGTCTTATCTGGATTAACTACCTTAATCTGCTTATTTTAGTCAACAACTCAACTCAGCCTTTTCTGAGCATAAGTAGATGAAATCAATAGAATCCTCTTGAGCTTCTCATGTGATGGAAGAAGCTACAGCAGAGAGCAGGAGCAGCAGTGCCCGTGCTGTGCAGTGCCCACAGCAGATACTCCTGCAGGTACTGCGGGTACGGTCAGTTCAGGATGAGCCACCAGGGCCAGGTCCCTGTCCCTGCTGCTGCACAGCCCCAGGGAGCTCGGGGACTGCACTGCAGTTTGCTCTCCACCTCTGTCCTTCCTCTCCAGGCCTTCAGGATGTAAAAGGAGCGGGTGCAGCTTCTGTTTCTTCTTGGACAAATACAAGGCAGGGTAGAAGTGACCTTTGAGATAAAATTTTATTTAAAAATTACACAAAATAGAGGTTTTACATGGTTGCCGTGTGGTAACTACAGCTGGATGCCTTCTGGAGGGTGCCCTCGGTCACTTACCTCGCTGTATCACATACAGTAATGCATGAAGTCCCTCAAACCAACCCCACACCAGTAGAAGAAATCCAGTAGTTGTTCCCCATGTTTCAGATGTAGGTACTTTTCCAATTAACTCATTTCACAGACAACAGGTGAGAACGATTGCTATGCAGTACAGAGTTCACAGACAGTGATTTTGTTCCCCCCTCCCAGGCCTGACATTCCCATGAACATGACTACCTGCTCTCTATGGAGAGGGCTGCAAGGGCTATGACAATGCTCAGACTAAAGTATGAGCATCCAGGGATTTAACAAAAACTGGGATGTTTGTAAACAAATTTAATTTATTGGTGTTACTTACAAAATAAAGTTTTAGACCATGATTTTCCATCATGTCTGTGTCACTATATGGTTTTATTTTTTCATAACGAAATAGAAGGAGAATTGCAATACGTTAGAAATCCCAGATTAATCAAGCAGCAGACAGGGTCCCACGGTGCCTTCCCGGCGGCTCCCGCGCCTCGGAGGCCATGCAAACTCTGAGTGTTGGGATGTCAGTGACTGCCCGCAATGCCCACGTGCCCCAGAGCAGCTCAGATCCTGCCCCGGCTGCCGAGGCCACGGCATTGCTCCGGCTGTGCCACCCGCTGCAGGTTCCTCTTGCATCCCGGAGATCACCTGACACCGCTGCCACCGCTGTCAGGACTGCACCGTCCCCTTAAGATACCACATTCCACCGTAGCTCACGCAGCAGTCCTGGGGAGACAGGGAAAGGCTGTTAGGCTGCTCAGGCATGGGAAGGGAAGGAAGGACACCATCCCGGGAGGCATTTAAGAGGTGCCTGGATCTGGTGCTGGGTGATGTCCATGGTTACAGTGGTAGTGCTGCATTGATGGTTGGACTGGATGATCTCAAAGGTCTCTTCCAACCTTGAAGATTCTATGATTCCAAAGTCCATAAAATCTTGGGAACAACTGGCTGGCTCTGGGACAATAAATGTGATCAGTAACAGAAGCCCTTCTCCAGTGCACAGGAGAGAGCACAAACCCAGAGCATGGGGTATCCCCACCCTGAAGGAGAGATGGCTTCAATGCAGGGGACACACGGTGGGGGAAGGTTGAGAGCCACAAAGGGACAAATGATGCCAAGGCAGTGAGGAACAGTGGTGGCTCCTGGGGGAGAACCCGGGGCTCGTGCAGAAGCCACCTGAGGGAGGGAAGGGTGTGTGAGGGCTGAGGAGCGGGGCAATGGAGGGGTAAACAGGCTGAAGCTCAGGGGAAGAGGCTGAGGGGAGCAGGGGGACAGAGCAGGGGAGCGAGGGCAGTCACTGGATCTGAAGCCCTTTAAGAAACCCGTTCTATGATAACGAAGTGTCAAACCTCAGAACCCTGCTGTGACCGGGTGTGCTACGCTTACGGCAGGAGAGCACTCCAGCAAAGGAGCGCAGGGACTGGCTTCTCTTGCGACTCATTTCCTTGTTTCTATTAGGTGAGCACAAAGTCTCTGCAGTTCTGAGCTAACGGCTTCCCTTTCTTTTGCTCCAACCTCCCTCTTATAAGGGTAATTCAACACAGGCTCAAGTACTGCTGCAGAACTGAGGCTGTGGAGTTTAAATGTATTTTTGTTTCTGAAGCCTTGGGGCTCGTCTATCATGAAAACAAACCCAGAGGTTACAAAGAGGGTTTGCAGACTTGATCTGCAGACGCGAAAATACAAACCCTGTCAGTCTGTTCCTCTGTGTATAAAAATGAGCACAGGCAGATGGGGAAATAGGAGTCAACAAATCCAATTTCACTCGAAGAGGAATCCAATCTCTTGTGGCTTAAAGAAGCCAGAGAATCTTCCCATTTCATTAAATCATACTTCTAAATTTTACTTCAGAAACAAAGGTAATTTCCCATACTCCTGTGACAAATGTGTTCAAGGCAATAAGGCCTGCCACAACACAAGGCTGGTCCCCCACTGACTTAGTGACTTACATAAAAACAGTGCCTGATGACTTAGGGGCAGGTATTTTTTCTAGAAATAGGTTATCTGTTAAATAGCAACAGCATCATGAAAAACTAATGCCAGTGCATTGTCTAGACGTTCCAGAAGAGCTGATACTTGAGCTCATGGAGCCGCTGACAAATCCCCCAGCACAGGGAGCCACAGGAAATACTGTCTAGCAGGCAGAAATGTCTGAGCTTATTTTACTGCTAAGACACCTGGGTTCTTTCAAGCAAGACCAGTTTGCTTATTATCACAGCAACAGATCTGCAGTTCTTCAAAGATGCTATTATTCATTTGTAGATCACAATGTAATAAAGTACTTAAGCACTTGTCTTATTGAAGTGGGTGACAGTGAGCAAAGGCCCAGCCACAATGATTAAAGTATTACATTAGTTGGCAACTTTCTGCTTGGCCATCCTGCATCTCTTTTTAAGTCATGGCCTGTGTGGTCTGTACTTTATACCTTAAACTTCTTGAGCAAGTAAATGGTGCATCTTCAAAGACAGATGAAAGGATTCAAATAAACATTCACAATGAGATGTGTTAACTACTGCTCTGCCTGCTGGGTTTGGCCAGGGTTTTGCTCTGTACAAAGCTGCACATCCTGCTAGAGAATGAAATGCATTTCCTTCTGAACATGTGGCACTCGTGCTCTTCAGCCTTAACCAGCAGCAGTCAGTTGGTAACTCAGAGCACTGGGCAGAGCCCTCCCACCTCCTTAATGTTTAATTCTGCATTATTTAAAAATAACTCAAGTATCACATTTACTACACTCTATTCTCTGCTGCTCCAAGCTGACAGAGGGATTTGTTTAAATAATACAAAATAATGTGTGAGCCGTTGCTCCTTGGAGGGAAAGAAGATAAAATGAGGCAAGTGCATTTTCAAGAAAACAAGCTGAAACACAGGCTTTGTCTGTATTCCAACAACTGTTCTATCCTCCTTATCATTTGTCAGTTCAAAGTAAAATATAATCCTTTGCTCAAATCAAGCATTAAAACTCATGTATTAATTGGATCAAACCCAAAGTGAACAGAAGCTTACCTTTAACACTCTATCCACCTCCTGCTTGTTTAGGTCCTCTCCACACTCCTGACTCAGCTGGTTCTGGATGACGTTCCTGCGCACTCGGTAGTTTTTCGAAAAGATTTCAAGCAAAACTTGGCGATGCTTTAAAAGAAAATGTATCATAAGTACACAGAGAACAATTATTCCTGCCTTGCTCTCAAAACTGCACGTGCCTTAGTCTGTACAAAACATTCTCTGAACTACATTAGAGGACTCTTGCTTCATAATCCTGAAACCATCCCATATATTCCTGCTCTCCAGCAGGGCCTTATCCTCCAAGGGCTCTACAGGGGTCCCTCCATACCCTGTGGCCACACCTGCACCTGTCCTATGACCTGGGGCACCCCCAAAGGTACAAAAACACATGGAAGAAGGGGTTGCAATGTATTCCTCTCAAATGCTTCCATGGGAGTTCACATCACTCCAGACAAGAGGTTGGCTGGTGCTTGCCTCTTTCCTATAAAAATGTACTTAGCTCATGGAGCTAGGAACTGCACTGCCCATCCACAGGTCATTAGGCACCTTCCCTTTCACCTCGTTCACTCTGACAGCAGTTAGAACTCAGGAGATACAGCTCACATATGCTGTAATCATTTCCTACTCTGAGTATAAACAGGTACAACAGATACGCCGTTAATCTCTGGTTAATGTTGCATTACCATCAAAAGGAAGAAAAACCTTGGACTGGATCCTGGTCTGAGGCCTGCATTGAAGAATCCTTTCTTCTCACAGGTTCAAAAATAGCCACTGAGCTGGTTACTGACATGATTACCAACACGTTATGAGCTAAGAGCTTCCTTTCAGCTGGAAGCAGGTTGGTGTTGAAAACACCAATAGAGAAAGAGGAAAACTACCTGCTGTACCAGTTCCAGAAACACGGATGCAAACAACGCCAAATGCTGAATAAACAGTGGGGAACATCACTTATTTTATCTTTACCTGATCATAAGTGTCACCAGCTTCCCAAAGTGCATAGACCTTTAGTTCATCTGGCGAGGCCGCAGTCTGTGGAGGAAACTGAGAACAAGAGGCTGTTAAAAATACCCAGCTATTTAATGAGTTCTGCCTAATGATTCTCTGATGCTGTATCCCTGGACACCCATTACTGAATCAGAACCCTGGTTGCCATGGAATAACTGCTGCAACAACTCAACTGCTGTTCTACCCCACACTGGAAGGGTTGCCTTGGCTCTGGTGCCTGCTCAGCACCTTCTTCAGAGAGCAGAAACGTGGCCTGTGTCACACCTGGGACCCAGGGAATGGGATGAGCACCGTGGGACCGTGAGGACATGCCCAGATTTGACTGATGGCTCTGGTCAGGGTGGGACAACCCGCACAGGGCACTGGTGCCACATCTGTCACACACCAACCACAGCTGGGCTTTCAAGGGATCTGCTGGACATACTGGAATCCTGTGAACTGTGCATGGGGACAGTTTTCCACTGGTGGAGAGTCAACCACCACGTACCAGAACAATCCCAGGGCTTGGACCCTGATGGTATCCCATGGCAAGATGTCTGTAGGTTTTTCCTGTCAGCAGTGTTTGCTTCCAGACCACCCAGAACAGTACTCAGCTGAGAGCACCAAGTGCATTGCAGGGTCTTTCTGGAGGTTTTTACTGTTACAGTGGCAGGTTTTAGAGATTCAGCCTCTATCCTGTCTCTATCTGCTTCACTAATCCCAAGTCAGCGTTACTGACAAGCAGGTGCTTCTGGTGTATTGCCACCTCTGTTTTGGGGCAGACCACAGGACTCCAGAAGACTGAACACTGATGGACAGCGAACCAAACACTTGCTCATTTCAGGCTCCAAAAGTGACAGTGATTTTGTGTATTTTGTTTTCTCCCCATGTGCCAAGCTAGAGAAACACATTCATTTTCTCTGAGACAGGAAGGAGCACAACTGCCTCCCCTCCATACCCCGAGTTCCTAAAAAAATAAAATACCATCCATTTGCCTTAACATTTCCCCTTGGAGCAGCGACTAATGAGCACTGCTGGAATATGCCTTCACTCCTGACATGTCTCTTCCTGTCTGTCACTAACGATTTATTCCTTGCTAACCGCCCAGACGACCTAAATCAATCATCTATGAAAAGCTAACAAGCCAGTCCCAATTGTTCCAGCATCCCTCAATCCTGGCTGCTGGTACAAACCAAACCTTTCTTCCCAGCCTCCCTCACACCAGCCAAAAGACTTGTGCGTCGCAGAGTGAAAAGATCAGCATTTCCTTTCATGCTCTGCCTCTGATCTTATTGCAAAGGGGAAGGGTTTTGTCCAGTGGGAGCTGCCTGGTGGGATTAGCAGCTTTGACTTTCAGGTTAGTCCAAATGGCTGGAATATAACAAGGTTTTACACTTGGTTTAGAGCCAGGATTCAGGTTGATTAGGCTCACAGCACCTGACATAATTCTCCTCCCGTAAGGACACTTGCTTTTGAGGAATAATCTCTCTTGTAGGTTTTCACCAGAGATAAAATCAAATACTCCAGCTTCCCTCCACAAAACAGCTGCAGCAGGAATGGCAAAGTGCAGGGCACTGGGAGCACCCAGGCACAACCTGCTGGGCTCGACAAAGTGAGTCAGCACAGCCCTGGCGTGCAGACTCCTCCTGCCTCAGCCACAGGGCTGAAACACAGCTGTGTTTATCCAGCCATTCTGTGAGGAAACGGCTTCCAAACAAACACAATACTTAGTCGGGAAGAAAAACACACAGAATCTCCTCCTCCCTCCAGCCTTCCTCTGCAAACTGCTGCAAGCACTGGTGCCAACATCTCCCTGCTCGCTTGCTGCTGTCACACAGCCCGGCCATGGGAGTGGGAAATGCCATCAGGGATTCCCTGGAGAGACACGTGGCCCAAACAGCTTCACTGCCTTGCCATCTGCTGTCCCTTTGCTGGTTTATGTCACCTTGATCTCTCCAGCCTCACCTTGATACAGCTCTCTGCCTAAAATCCTTTCAAAAATATTTGTCCTGTGCCCCTCGCTGCTCTAAGCCCTTGGAGCAAGTGCAGGGCTCTTGGGAGATGAACTGCTGCCCCAGGTCCCAGGGCTGCCATGCTCAAATGGAGCCTCCCAGGGAGGAGCCCTTGGCTCTGGGACGTGTCTCCCTCCAGCACTGAGGCACTGCCAGGCGGCCTCACGTTATAGCTAAACCAGATGGAAGGGGCTGAGTGTGCCAGAAAAAACTTATCAGCTGGAGTAATCCTAAAGGTAAACTGTTGATCTCACATGTCAGGGAGCCTGGCATTGGTACCAGCCTGCAGGGCTCTCTGTGAGTGCAGGGCTGCACTCCCCTCCTGTCAGCCCAGGCAGGACGCCCACAACAGTTACATCATTTCCTGAGGCCTCGAAAATATCCTCAGGTTTTGGCAGAACCTTGCCACTCCATGGGCCTTGGGAAGGGAGCCGGCAGGAGCCAGTCACCCCCAGTCTGCAGGAAATGGGTGCAGATCCTCAGGAGCCAGAGTCCCGCACAGACGCTTCCCACGGGGCGGGAGAGCGGCTCAGCCTGCACAGCTCCGGGCACAGGCACCAAGTCCTGCCTGCCCAGGGCTCCTCTCCTCTCCTCTGTGTCTGTCCCCTCTCCTCACCCTCTCCCATGGCAGCACCAGCCCAGGATTTTCCTGACTTGTGCTTTTCCCTCCTGCTTGATGAGGCTACGAAGCACAGCAAGCACAGCACCCTGCAGGCATCGCCACGGCCACATCTGCAGCTGGAGTGGCCTCTCTTCTGGCTCCCCACAAATTCTGTTTATCTCATACCCCGGGTGCTGTTGGTCAGCTCTGTAATGGATCCTGCATTCCCCTGGTAAGGTTTCAATTGCCATTTTCAGCCACATGTTTTCTGTAATAGGTAAGCACTCAAGCCAAGAGTGTCTTCACCCCCCGCAGAACATCATTTTAATTACCTCAGATCATTGATTTTTATCACCACAGCACTTTCAATTACAGAAAACTAATGAGTAACTATGAAATCCCACACTAAACAACCTTCCAGGCTTTCCCTGAGCTCAGGCGCCCTTGTTGGCTTCTGACAAAATTGTCCAGGGGAACAATCAAGAAACTCCAAAGTGTCTGAGCCCATGCAAAGAGTAAACCCAGCCCCAGCCCCTTTGCCATCTGCACAGAGCATCAGGGGAGGCTTGGGGGCAATGATTTACATTGCTGACAGCAGTACAGGCTCATACAGGCTCCCGTACAAGAATTCAGGTGTTGCAGTAAATTCTGAGTCAGCAGAACTAAAACCTGCAATAATCTCCTCAAGAGACATTCCAGGGACCCCTTGTGCACCTCTGCAGGTCTCCTGTGACAGGGTTTTCCAAACAGAAGGAAGTTCCTGGCCACCTCTCTTCAGCAGGATATTTTGCTTTTTGAAAAGAGAAACTATCTCACTTTCACTCCTCGTGTGGAGTTCCAAAATCCCCAAATTTCCAAAATCCCCAAATTTCCAAAGAAACAAGTCCCAGTCCCAAGTAGCAGAGCAGGAACAGCCTCAGCTGCTTCCCATCAGCAGAGGGAACACATTACCCCAGGTGCAGGGGAGAGCCCGGCCAGCACCGGGACAGTGCCAGGCAAGCACCACGCCAGGGGAGGAAGCAGAAAGCAGCACAACTGCTGCTCTCCCTAGCGACATTTCCAGGCTGTTACTCGGTTCCCAGGTGCCACAACACGTACTTTGCACACGCCTGAACACGTTCCTGCTGCCCCCCCAGCAGCTCCCATGCTCCAGGCTCTCCCAGCCCTCCTGCTTCCTGCTCTTTTGAGCAGTTCACACTTTCCTTCTCCTCTCTCCTCAAAGGCAGCTGCTCCCAAGCTCTTTCTGGTTGTAACCCAATCAGCAGTGCCAGATGTCTTGTAAAATTAATTTCCTTTTAGGCTCTTTCCCATGATGCCAGATTGCCTTTCCTCTCCTAAGCAGCCCCCTGTCTCCCAGCCCTGCTCTGTCTCACGCAATCACACACGTCATTTCCATACAGACACACAAGCAGACACCTCTGCACAGCCTAGGAGGAAACACACTGGCCAAGCAAACCTGCTGCAGATGGGCTTTGTCGCTTCCCAGAGGCTCTGCTGGGCGTGCCCTGCTGCTCCCAGGCAGTCAGTGGCACACCCCTCCTCTCCCAGCTGGGTCCCTGTCCCCGAGGGAAGGAGCCTGTGCAATTCCAGGTGAGCGATGGGAATCTGGGACTGCCTTAGATCATGTTACCAGGAGCAAGCTGGGACAGCAAATCACTGTGGCCCAACACCTTGGACGTGGAAACAGAGCCCCAAGGACAACAGGGCAGAGAGAGCAGAGTGCAGGGCCTGCCAGAAGCAGGACTCCAGACGGAATTCCAGCAGTTCCAACACATCCAGTATTGGACAGTTACTCCGAGCACATCTGTCCTTCTGGTCCACCAGCACAGGACACAAATATTTCACAGCTCAGACGTTCAACTGCCCCCCCCACACCCCTTCCCCAAAGCACACCAAGGAAAACCCATACTTACAGGCACCAAAATCTGTTTGCAGCCAGTGTCCAACACCATGTCCTGTAACATTTTGTCCGAAATGCCACTGAACAGGGTATGTCCTGGCGGCAGACTGGCTAAGTGGAGGTTAAACAACCGTTTAAGCTCACTCAGGGTGAGTACAAATTGTTTCTTAAATGTGGCCGACACAAAGGCCTTCAGTTCCTGAGCCACCCTGTCGATGCAGCCCGCGGGCACGTGGCCGTTCGGGGGGTCCGTGGAGCCCTGGGCCGGGTGCAGGCCATTGACCAGGCCGTTGTTGAGGCCCTCGCTGTGGGCCGAGGTATCCATGGGCTCCTCCAGGCTCACCGGCTCCTCTTTAATGCGGATATTGGCAACGTCCGGCTTGGCTGAGGCGTCGTTTGATTTCATCTCTGCCTTCTGCTTCTGGAACTCCTTCTCCAGCTGCCCATAGTTCTGCTTGACTTTTGCTTTAGCCATGTTGACCCTCTGCTCCCCAGAAACCAGCAAGGGATGAGCTGGTGAGAAACAAAAGGTGCCACAAATCTCAGCAGGGCTCATAGTGAAATAAAACCAGGAAACATCATCTGCTTATGAAATCTAAGGCATGAACCCAGTCTGTTGATTAGATTTTTACATCAGTTTTTGGGGGGTTTTCTGGTTTCTTGAGGGCAGTGTGTGTTTGTTTTTCTAAAGCCAAGTGCTTGGGGAAGGGTGCTCCAGTCAAGGAATCTGAAGCAAAGGCAAAGTGTGTTTGTTCAATCACCAGGGCCTTTCCCACAATTCAGGAAACCAGAACACAGACTGCTTACACGTCTCTGCTTGTGACCCAAATACTTCTTTGTCCAACAGCTCTTCTTTTTGTCTTTTAGATTCTCTAGTGGCTGGTGGGGCCTGGTGCAGCCCCTGCCAGAGGCAGCACCAGGATGTCACCAGGTACAGGGAGGAGTGTGGAAGGGTTAACAGTGAACCTGAACAGCCTTGCAGCACGAGGTGCAGAGCAGGAGAGGCTGAGACCCTCTGCTTAGTGTAATTACCCAGTAATGGGGAGAAAGGGACAGGAGGAATTCTTTCCCATGGAATTCTGTGCTTCTTCCCCTCTCCACACCCAGCCATCCAAAGGTGAAAGGAAGGGGCGTGTTGGCAGCAGAGGAATCCAGTCCTTGCCAAAGCAAGGAGTGCAGAGTTTCAGGCAAAGGCATGCCCAGCACACATGCTGTTATCTTCTCTGCTGTTAGGCTCACTAATCCTCTCCAAATAACCCAACACCTAATCCTTCCGAGCAGATCAGACACAGGGCATTGAAATGGATTCATATGCTCCTTTGTCAGTTCTGCTTACACTCCTCAATCGCTCCAGTGCCTGGCACTGAGCCAAATGTCCAGTTAAAACTCTGGAGTCTCAAGTTTTCACAATCTTTCAGGGTTTTGGAGCAGCTACTTTAATACTCTCACTGGCATCCATAGTGGAGAAGGATGTCAGAAAGAGACAGCTTCACACCTCCTTACAGCCTCCTGGCATTACACTCTCCAGTAACTGCCTGGCCCTCAACCACCCACACCAGAGAGCACAGTACAAATCAGGGAAGTGAAAAATCCACCTCATGCACATTAGGTTGCATTAACATTAAATTGAGAGGTGAGAACTACCTTGTGCACTGGCCCTGTCTGTCCTCCCTTCAGGAGCTGCTTACACCCCACAAGCTGCTTTAAATGAGCAAGTGGGTAACAGAACCAGCTGATTTTACAGTGTCAAATAGTGAGTCCCCAGGGCCACAGACTCCTCCCTGCTCTGCTACAAGGATGCCACAGTAGCTGGTGTCACCCCAACATCAGTGACATCAGTACAGACCAAAATCTGTCTTAAATATCCCAGGGGAAATAGTAAGAAAGAAAAGACATTAAACAAGACCAGTCCCACCACATTCAAAACCAGAAAGAAACTCCAAAACACCACTCAGGAATATGGATGGGTGGATGAGTACAGGCATGTGCTCTGACATGATCCAAGCACAACTCCCTTTACCTGATTGTGCCTCTTGCTTCTTTGGTGTCAAGTGCTCCTTTAAGAGATTATAGACCTTTTCTAATCTGAAAGACAAAGACACAATATTCCAGGACAGTTTCAGTTGTTATGTCTGCATGCAGCCATGCCAGCTTTAGCCATTAGCTAGAACATTCCATCTCTCCAGGGAGCCAAGAACCAGGAATGACTTGAGTAATGCAGTAACACCCCCCACCACACCACTGCCAGGGCACTGTGAGGGAAAAACTTGGAGGCAATTTGCACCAGACAGTTATTTGCTTTTAGCTTATTCCCCAAAATACAGTAAGTTATTTACTTGGCCTGAATGCCCATCCACAGCATCTGTTGCCTCTGAACTATATCTGGATGCTTCTTAACAAAATCTTCATCGTAAGGGAGCATGAACTCCCAACCTTTGTTTATTCTTGCCACAGACATGTGCTCCAGGAAGTCTTTCACATCTTCTGGGCAAAGCTAAAAGACAAAGAAAAAGCAGAGGTAACCTGGAAGTCAGTTTACACAGGACAGATGCAGCAATGAGCACTGTGCCACAAGCCAGGAGAGCTGGGCTGATTCGGTGTGTCTGGGGCACCTCCACGGGCACACACCCAGCCAAGTCAGAGATACTCATCCTGCTCTGCAGCACCAACACTTTCACACACTGTCAAAAGCCCAGGACTTCAGAGAGCAGTGGTGATTAATCACCCCAGAGCCAAATAGCTCACGGCATGTTTTGCGAAGAAAAGGGAGTTTCCAAACTGAGATGAAAAGGCTCTATGGGGAAGAGAAGCATATTCTACAATGTTAATCTTATTTTAGAGCTGCAGGCCAGACATGCAGCACCTACATATACCCAGCTTTCATGCAGCACTGGTTCTTACATTCCAAAAATAGATGGTCTGTGCATAAACTGACTCGTGTTTTATCATTTAAGTGTGTTTTAAATAATTCGGGGTTTGCCCTTTTTAAAGTTTCTCATTCATTTGCCACTTTTTACAGAATGTTCAGGTGCCTGAGTAGCTTTAAAGTTTTTACTCAATATTGCAACTGGCAAATGCCAAAAGAAGAGTTGCTCTTAACACACCCAAAACAGAGCAGCCACTCTGGGCTGTGTAAGCACCTTCAGTCAGCTCAGTTCTAACTGTGCCCAGCTTTGCACTGAAACACGTGAGAGGACACGATGCATTCCAGTGGCTCAGCTGCAAGGCCAGTCTTGGGAGTTGTGGAAACGGTGGGAGCTGCTCAGAATGTTTTTCTCTAGAAAGAGTATTATCTATACCAGTTCCAAAAGGAGAGCAAAGCAGGCACTGTGAGAGGAAAGGCTTGCAGCAGCATCCACGATCTACACCCACACCATGCCCAGCAGCATTTAGCCAACTTATCACCACATTCTGATTTAAGAAAAGAAATCCACTCACTTTTGTAACTGCTGCTACTTCCTTTCTCACAACCCAGCGGTCCTGCGTGAACTTCCACATCTAGGAAGGGAACACAAGAGGAAAACCTAATATCTGCATGTGGCAGTGGCTTTACTGAAGTTGGAGCAATGACCCTGCTCAACGGCGTTACCACAAAAATAGAACCCCCACTCCTTTCAAGAATGTAGAAGTGAGTGATTCTCAGCCAGGTAGAGGAAAAACATTTTCTGGCTCCTTCTGTCCTCAAATGGCCATGAACACAGGACCAAAAGCTCTGAGAGTCCATTGTGTGCCTTGGCAAATCCATGACTACAAAAGCTACGAGGAATCTCTTGAACTCGAACACCATTTAGCTTCTGAACAAAAAAAACCCCAACAAAACCACTGCAGTGATGCTGGGACCCCAGAAGTCACACCTGGGGCTCAGCTTCTCACATACCTCATCACCAGCCTAGAGAAACTCTCCATGTGCTCTTACAGAGGGGCCTGTGGAGGCTGGTGACTGCTGCCCTTCAGCAGCACAGAGCCCCTACAAAGTGCCTGTTCCCTTCTTCCGTCCCCATCACAGTCACTGGCAGTTATGCCAAGGTTCCTGTCACTCACACACTTGGCCCCAGGCAGGGGACAGCCAGGTGCTCTGCAGAGCAGCTCCTGAGGTCCAAATCCTGAGGGGCAGCTGCTGAGGGCATGCTGACAGGACTTGGGTAAAACACTGCCTAAACACGACCTTTCATTCCTTCCTGTCTCCATTTAAACAGGCTACAGCCTCTTTTAGTCTGTGTGTAGTAATAATGTTGTTAAGAATGCAAAATCTCATTACTGACAATTTCTTCCTGCCCTACTACGTCACCCATGCCGCCTTCTCTCCCACTCAGCTTCTCTCTGCCCACAAACACACAAACCCACCCACCCCATGCACTTTAGGGCACGGGGCATTTCTGTTTTAAAGCACAAGAAATCCATAAATGTTTTTTGAACTTATTAATTACTTTACACAAATATATATCCAGGGAAATAAAGGTCACTTTTCAAGCTAGAACACATTTCCTCCACAGATGCAATACAACATTACATGAGTCTTAAAACCAGACATTTCTTTTTGTCTGAAAGACAGAATTATTGATCATTTCTATTTTCTAACATTTTAACTTCTTCCTTGCTGTAGTACTAATCAGCAAATTATTTGCCTTTAAGATCAACACAGATCCATTTCTCATGGAAGGTATATTTGACATGATTCTAATGAAAACAATGTATCTTTTCATCCTAATTGTTAAAACAGTATCCCTTACTTAACTGAGCATAATAATTCTGGTCCCTGAACTTCATGCACCACGTGTCACCTAATCTGCTGTGTCCTAAACACTTGTGTCACTGGGTCACACCTGAATCCAGGTCTCCATATGGCAGTATCTTGGGCAGACATCAAGAGACAATGAAAAGCCAGTTTCAATCACCATCAGTTTGATCTTACAGTAGTACTGTAATACCCTTAAAGTCTCTTGCACAGCATTCTTCTGTTCAGAGCTAACCCTCATGAACAAACTCTGCAAAAACAGTCAGGTCTAACTGAAACAAATGAGAGCTGGGCACTCATCAGATTTCCTCTGGTAGGGCGGAAGCCATAAACTGATTATGAACTTAGGAACCACTTAGGAACTTAATTCTTTCCATGGTTAGTGAAAATAAACACAATGCAGAGGTTGTTCCTTTTTGCTGTGGTTATGTGTGTGTTTACAAGACCCGTATTCATTTCAACTTCCATGTGCAGCCATTGCTCACAAAAGGTGCCTGGGAACAAAGTCCTCTCACTGATTAGCAACCCTAGGGAATAAAGTCCTTTTTAAAGATCAACAGTGCATGCTCAGGGAGCACAAGGCTTACCCACACTGCCCTCCCGAGCCCTCAGTCCTGAGCCCACAGAAACTGAGCTGGAGAAACAAGCACTTTATTATCCAGTCCTGGCTGTTCTGCAAGCCCCACACTGTGGGGGCAATGTGATAGTGGCTCTACAGCATGTGTTGAAAGGGATGAAAGCTGCTAATGACAGACGATCTGAACCTGCCAGCCAGACACAAGGTCAGCCTACACCAACACTCCCACGGCAGACTTGTAACAACACCTTCAGGATTAAAGTACAAACAACTTCCTTGGAGGAAACACCTCGCTGCAGTAGAGCACAAGAGTTTTGCAATGCTGTGGCCTCCCAGGCAAACTTCACCTGTGTTTTCCTTTAAAAGCAACAAACACTTTCATACTTACAACAAAGTCTCTCCCTCTACAGAGCACTTCTGCAGGAACTCCACTATGGGGACTAGAAGTATCTTTCGGGTAGAGAACATCACTGTTAATTAAAAAGGAACTAGTTACTAGGTACTCCAGAAAAAATGGCATTATGAAGATTAACACAACAAACATGCCCTCCCTGTCCTGCAGTTAAATTATACCTTTATCCAAAGCGTGGTTTTCATTAAAGGCATTAATATTGGTGTAATTACACCACTGCAATTACACTAGTGCAGAAAGGCTTACACCAGCAAAGCACAGCCTTGTGGCAAGCAGGTGTGTGCAACACAGCTACAAGCTCTGCTTTGTTCTTGCAAAGCCCATCCTCCCTTGGATCCATGTAAACAGGACCAGAATGATCCTAAGAGTGCTTAGGCTAACCTGGTATGCTGCCTTGAAGGCAGCATTTAGCCAAAATGCTGATGTACAGGCATGAGAGTTTTTTATTTCCTTCCAGGCAGTCAAGGGTTTAACAGAGCAGTATTACAGAATGTCATACTCAAACCAACAGCCCCAAGACCAGCATTACCCTGTGTCCTTGCCAGCTTGCAGGGCCAGCTGATAACATGAGTTACCAGGCTCTCCAAAGACCCACAGCAACTCAGGTTCATGATCCTGATCCTATCCAGGACAAAGAAATGGTTCCCCATGCTGTTCAAAGCCCTGATGTGTGCTGCTCTGTGCCCAAACACCACATTCACTATAGATCCACACATCCTCCTCAGACTAGTAGCAAAGAATCAGTTATATATAACCTAAGAACAATCTGAATGCTAAAATACTATCTTTTAACTCGCTTCCAGCTCCCAGCTCCTGTAACAGCTGGAGGGACAGCAGGGTTGCTGTAAAAGCTGGTCACATTGCTAATGCAGGCCTGTACCACAATAGCTGAAACATCCTGCTGGCACACTTGGACTGGTAGCTGATGCCATTCATCTTAACACAGCTCTTCCAGAGATCGTGATTCTCTGTATGCAGGGCTCCACCCAGGTAAAAAAAAAAAATCATACTGCATTTTAGACTTCAATTCCCAATAGCATGCTTTGTCCTATTAAACAGGAGGATGGTACAGACTCCAATTCACGTGGTACATTCAGTACCCCCATGCTTGATTTATTAATGCCTTCTAGAGGGTAGTTTCCAGCTGACAAGAACAGCATCCACTGATGAACAGCAAGGGGACTGCACAGAGATCCTTACAGGACTGAATTTTGCTAAGAAATACTATAGCTGACATTGGTTTAATTTTCTGTGTTTCTATTTGACACTAATCTCTGGAAGAATTCAGAGCAGCTCTCTCACAAAAGAATGTGAGTGCAGACAACATCAAAAACCTGTCATAACTCAGATGCAAACACAGATTGCATCACTGCTCGGCCACAATCCCCCCTGGGCCAGTACTAAGGCATCATCCTTTCACAGCAACCCTTTGGATATGGAACAGCCGACTGCCCTGAGACGCAGACAACACAGAACCAAAGGTTTGCAGAGCCGCGAGTTGGGAGTGTGGGTGTTTTGGGCCGCGAGGACGGGCGCGCAAAGCCGGCGGTCCCGGTACGGTCCCGGTACGATCCCGGCGCGCTCCCGGCGCGGTCCCGGCGCATTCCGGGTACGATCCCGGCGCATTCCGGGTACGATCCCGGCGCGCTCCCGGCGCGGTCCCGGCGCATTCCGGGTACGATCCCGGCGCGGTCCCGGCGCATTCCGGGTACGATCCCGGCGCGATCCCGGCGCGGTCCCGGCGCGGTCCCGGCGCATTCCGGGTACGATCCCGGTACGATCCCGGCGCGCTCCCGGCGCGCTCCCGGGGACAAAGCCGGGCCGTACCTCTTCACCACCCAGTTTCCCTGGACCAGCAGCGCCACCTGCTGCACGCAGCGCAGCACGGCCGTGGGGTCGGTGCCCGAGCCCAGCAGACTCATCAGGTTGGCGAACGGCATCACCTTCACTGCAAGGCAAACACAGCGTCACACACACCCCGCTCACACCCGCGGGAACCGCGATTCAGCGTGCTCACCGGCAGAGATTTGTCTCGGGAAAAGAAATAAAGCCTGCGTTTTACTCGGTCCCCCCATGTGCTGTAGGCATCGTCTGTTGTAAAAGTATTCTGCTAGTGTTGGATCAGAGCTGACTGGCTGAACTGGTCACAAATTAATGTATTAATAAAATTATTATTTTTAAAAGATCTATGCCTTTGGCAATATCTGTAAGCAGAGATACCTAAAAAAGCAGGATGCTCCTGAGGAAAAATCCTCAGGATTTGCTCTCATCAGAGATTAATCCTGAAGAGACAAAATTAAATTCCTAGGTGACACTTGTCAAGTGTGCATCATTAAAAACTTCCCAGAAAATGCCAAAGTGCAGGCTGTACATGTTGAGACCCCACATTCACATTCCAGGAGATACGTGCTGAAATAAGTGTATCCAGAAAGCTATCATCAAATTAGAAAATTTTCTAAGAGTAAATTGATGGCAAGTATATCAGCAGTCAGATCAGCTGTCACTGCTCTTTTTAAGGAAAGATTTGGGATTTAGATTCTTCAGAGAATCAGAGAGCCAGACAGTCTGTCTGGTGGGGTGACAGAACTGGTAATACTGGGGAAGGAACCTTATCTGAGCCAACCAGAAGTCCCAAAGTGATGTGCAAATGTATTACAAAAGCTACAAACCGTTCTTCATCAGGATCTTGATCTGATCAGCAAGGGGTAAAGTTCTCAGCTGGGCCATAGAAAGCACATTGCTTGGAGCCATTGGTTTGTCACTGCAGATAAACAAACAGATTTGCAGCCCATGAAAAAGAGCATCCAGCCAATGTGGACTTTGAACATTATGTACAAACACTTACTTCTCTTCCTCTACGCTTGGAGGCATCAGCATCATTAAATATTCACTAGAAGAAAAGGAAACACATTCTTTAAAATGCTTGTCTTGGGACTTGCCAGGTTTAAGTACAGTAATTTCTCACTTAGAGTAAACCTGCTTGTGTAAATCTACAAAACAAACATCAGCCTGAAAAGAGCTCTCCCTTCCACTCCCCTCTCCTCTGTAAATTCAGAACTAGTAAAAGCTACTGACATTCATCTGCCCAAAGAGAAGGTATGAAGCAAATGTGAGTCAGAATCCCAGCTCTTTTGTACAGCAGAGGAGTCCAAACAGAGGATCTGCATGAGGAAATACATCAAACACAGGTGCTCTGACAGCAGTCAGCAGGGTCACGTGAAGCCCCACAGACAGAATCAGGCCAGCAACAAGCAAAACTCTGTCCCACCCATGCAATTACCAGTGCCTGTGAGAAAGAATCAGATCCAAAAGACTCCTCAGAACACCTATCACTGATCCACTGATGGTAAACGTTAACAAAAACATGCCCACACCATTAACCAGAGCCAGACTCTGTCACTTCACTATTACTTGGGCCATGGCTGTATCAGGTGACAGGGAAGCACTGACTGCATTGTGGAAGGCTCCTGTAGAGCTGCAGTCACCAAGAAACAGACACAAACACCTTTCAAGTAGTTTCAGTTGTCCCCACAAATCGCAAAGGGAAGTTTTACAAGATTTGCTAACAAGAGAAGTTATTGGGTTCAGGGTATTATTTTATATTAACCACAAGAAGCTTTTGTTTTAATTTTCCTTTGCAGTGTTCACAGTCCAAATAATGTAGGGTTGTGATAATGTACAAGAAGCTACAACCCTGAGTAAAAACAAGAGGTTTTGATCTCAAGAGTATAGGGAAACAAAGAAAGCAACCTCAATAAGATGAAAGCTAGTTTGTTTCTGTATTTTTTTTAAACAATTCAACTTTTATCATGAATAGGACTTTCAAAGAGCAGATTTTTAAAGAATATACCTGCTTATTACTCTGAAAACAATCCCAACTAATTAATGTCATTTCTGTAGGAAACCACCAAACCACTACCTGGGAGATTTAATTAATTCCGTGTTTTCAGCAAGGCCATGACCTTGACTAAATAAATACTGGCGCTCATGTTCAGAACGGCTATCCTGGAGATAGGGAAAAAACAAGAGTCATTATCACATACTGAAACTACACAAAATGCCAGAGAGCTGGATTTCTCATTCCAAACTATGACCACCCTGTCATTACTACACCACTCAAGTGTTCCACCTCACTAACTGATGTTCTGCTTTCACTTCCTTGTACAATGCTCATGTGATGTGGGAATACTTCCCTTGCTATGCCTTTGAAACCTCCTGACAGAGGTGCACAAGTCAGCCAAACAGGATTGCTCACACTTGACTGAATGGGTTTCCCAAGTCTTTCACAAAATCCAGTTCATAATACAGGACCCGAGTGATTCTTGCACTCAGACCCCCCTTTATGTTTGTCCAGCTCTCAGTTTTAAAGTGTGGAGACCCCCAAGCATTATCCAGCAGAGCAGATACAGAGCACTGCAGGCTCTGTTGCAGCCTACAGACCTCTTCATTATCTTTTGATGATCCCCTGATTCCCATGGGCCCAGATTTAAAAACAGTTCTAGACTTGGCTGAGCCTTCGGGCCCAGGCAGCCTCCTCAGCAGCCAGCACACACCCACCTTCAAGCCATAATAATGTAGGTGAACCCAGTGTTCTTCTGCTTGTCTCTTCTGCAGGAACTCATAGGACTGAACACGTCGCTGCCGAGCTTGTTCGGTCTCAGGGCGGGAGAATCGGACCTAGAAGATTTGGGCCTCATTTCAATACAGCCCTAAAACCCTTGGAAAAACTCCACCTGCATTATTTATTTGGTCTATCAGTAGCAAGATAGGGGCCTTAGTTCCAGTGAATCACCCTGTGCTCTCAGTGCTATCTTTGTGCCTGGGTAACACCTGGCCTCCCCCTCCCAAGCCCAGGATCAGCAGGACTAGCTGAGGTTTGCTGTCCTTTCATTTGGCTCTGAATTGCCAAGCTTTCTTGTGAACTGTTGCCTGAACCAGCATAAAAAGGAAAAGGGGGACATACAGTAATTTGCTTAACATCATCTTCAGCTTCATCCTGGGATGAATCACCACCTGCCAGAAAACACAAAAATGAACACACAATGCAGTGAAAGAGCCAAAGCCAGTCCGGGGGCACCTGCAGGAAGGAAGCACACTGAGAACTCCATATAACTCCATATCCAGGGGTTCAGTCCCAGCCTGCCAAACTATGCCATGTACGACAGCACCACACTGCTCCTGAGACAGGACACCCTGTTGCCAGGACCTTTCCAGTGGCAGTGGTGACACAGTCCCCACCACCATCCTTTGTCACTACCCAGCACCTCTGCCAATCCCCCTCACTGTGCCCACAAAAGCATTTATATAAAAAACCCCAAGATCAGTGAAATAACCAGAGAAATGGCCTAATAATGACTGTGTTGTTAGAATAAACACCTTCAGAACAAAATGACTCTTTATCAGTCACATTACAGAGAGAACTTGTATCTCACCTCCCCAGAGAAAACCCAGCTGTGGAGAATTTACCTTCATTAGCAGCTTCTCTTTCTCGGTGTTTTGCATCAGCCTTGTCCAAGTAGGTGAAGCTTGGCCTCAGCTGAAGAATTCCATGTAGTGGAGTCAAGTGAAGTTCACCTGAAAAAGAGAACTAATGTTGGTTAAAATTTTTTTTTTCCACTGCACAAGGACACAAATTTTCTTTATCTCCCTGTCTCTGTAAGGCCACAGCTTCAATTGAGCATAAAAATTTAATACAGCAAAAAGTAAAAAGGGATTGAAATGAAAAATTCATCCAGTGCTCAGGATTTCAAGGGAATATGAAAAACCAAGACCTGTTCCTGTTATTTTGCCTTTTGTGTTGAAAACAGATCTTGTAGACAGCCACATTCTGGCTCAGGCCTGACCCACAGTCCAGAAGACCCCCAGTAAAATAGTCATCACTGAAAACAATCTACATTTCATCATCTCAAATGACCACCAGACCAAAACTCTGTGACGGCCTGGGCAGTCAAGAGAGGGACAAAAAGTGCTGAACAGGACATTGACAGACAAACTGAGATTAAGAAAGCAACATAAATAATAATGATAAATTCATGCTACAAATGTGTATTATTTCAGGCCACCATAAATTGTTAAGATTCTGGAGGCATCTCAAAACCCAAGGTGCTTTTACATGGTATTTACAATTTTGCTAGACCTACTCAAGGACTCTTGGGACACCAATAAGGGAAAATTTTCCTTTCTTTAAAGACCCATCAGTCAATTAAAATCTAGGCCAAAAAAAAAAATCAAATAGGTCTTACCTTGAAACTGAAATGAGTATGTTTCACTGATGTGAGGTTAAGGAAAAAAAACTTACCTTTTTTATAAACAGCAGCTGCATAGCGGGAAACATTACTGGCAGCTTGGGAAGAGCAGAAAGTTTGCTTGTCCATCAGCTTCCTGCAGATAGAGGAGGGCAGTGAGATGGCATTCCACAGGCAATGTGGCATGCAGGTGTCAAAGGTCTGAAACCACCAATTCTGAAAACGGACTATCAACAACTGCAGCAGATAAATATCCATCACTTCTGTCTGCAAATCCGCATTCATGATGCACCGCAAAAAATGCAGGTTACTCCCAGAAATACTTGCTACAGAACGGTGTCCAAAGCAGCCCCTGTGACTGTACAGCCACTGGTGGACATACAGATATCTCTGCTCAGCACAAAAAGGAAAGGAAGGCAAAGAGGTCACCTACGAGGAATAGGTGCTTGTTTCATCTGTACACGTGCCATCCACGTTGAGAGCGATCTGTTCTCCTTTGCTGCGACAGTAGTTAGGATTCAGAGTATCAATGGCCATTTCAAGTTCAACCTAAAGAATATCAGAAGAAAGACAGCTAATTACCATGGCACGACCCCAAACATATCAATTAAAACCCGACTCCACATTTTCTAACATTTCCACAGGTTTACAGCAAATTTAAGTACATAAAGCAGCATCATTCGAACCCACAGGGCAAATCTCCCACACAGAGATGAGCAGCACATAGATGGGTTTGGTACAATGAGGTCATTTCAACAACAAGCTGGAGATACACAAACTCCTGTGTAAATGAATGGGATCAGAAAAAGCAGAGCTCTTTAGGAAGCCCTGAAATACACCTTCGCTTTGTTGGATACTGTCCACTACATTATCAGTCTAATTTACTCATCAGAACAGATCAGGTGCACAAGCAACCTCCTTCAAGCCTCCCCATCACCAAGGACCCACTCAGAATCTCTCTTAAGATGTATTTCCTTCTGGTTTGGCTACCAAGAATACGAAGTAACTCTGTCCTCTTCAGAGGCAAAGGCCTCCATTCTGCCAATTGGAGACCGCAGCACTCAGCACTGACTCCAGTTACTCCTGACTTTCACTTGTCAGAGCACTGTAACAAGCTCCAAGCCTTTGGTTACATGGAGAACTATTCCCCCCACAAAAACTTTAAACTTCAAACAAATGTCCAAAAATAAGCATTCTCCTGCATAATATTTCTATTTATATACTATGACAATACAGTACACATTCTTCTTCAGGGTGTGGCAAAGCCCTTATAAATTTGTGTATCACAGCTACTGTCTTATTTTATCTTCCCCTTTACGTTATTCATGAACTGAACTAGTTTCAAGTCCCTGGATGAGACAGCATATTTACAAAGGTCTGCACAGGGCTTACAGTGCAAATGTTTGCTGATTTTAATAAAAGACATCCTGAACACAACAGGCATCCTAACTCCAAAGTTCACCAAAGCACTTCCCTTAACCATTTCCCAGAACCGAATTCCAGTAACACAGACATCTACTGCTGCAGTTTTTCAATACGGCAGTGTAAAATAACAGCTAGAGTTCTGGGATACATTTGCAAGCAAGTGCAATGACTCTGGCTTTGGCTATACTTTACCTGTACAGCCCCAGTGATTTCAGAAGGACTCCTGATGATTCACTGCCAGGCAGGAGAGAAATCAAGACCTGCACTGACACTGAAAGACAGAGGATGGCTCCAAGGCTCAATTCTTCTTCAACCCTTCTCTGAATACTGGAAAGACCTTTTAAATCAAGCTGAATTCACACAAGCATCCACAGACTGAATTAGCATTAGTGACTATGTTTCCCTGTGTGATTCTGTTTTCTGTTAAAATAGTGACTTTCCCACCACGACTTATAAACTACTTTTATTCTAAACTCTACCTCACAGACACTTTAATAAAAGACTCCTCATACCTTCAAGCACAGAGATCTGGTCCTGCAAGTAGCTGCATGGTTAGAACAGCTCAACAGAGCAATGCACTTTTCTTAAGTACATTCTGCACATCATAAAACAACTTTTACAAACTGGACTCAAATGATGACCAACCTTTTGCTGCTTTGGTTTTATCTTCGCTGATAAATGTGTAACATCATCGTAGGTCATGGAAGCTGGGCGAATGGGATACTGGAAAACAGATCATTTCATACACCCCTATTCTTTTAAAGATCAAAGAATTTCACAGAAATTAACTCAATTTTCCCTGTCCCCTCACATGCAGATTCACTTGCCAGATCTCAGAGGCAAGACACCAAGAAAAGAAATTAATTGACTGATTTGTGAGTCATCAGGGGATTTGGGAGCATGACCTAGAAAGTCTGTTGTTTTCCTCCCAGCCCTCTGCTTTTGTCACTTCACAACCCCCTTCCTGCCCCTCACACACCACAATAACCTGTAACACAGGAAAACAATCCCACATATTAGTCCAGCAGAAAAATAAAACCTTATCCCTCAGCATTCACTCTCTGTAGAGTTATTAGAAGTAAAGTATCTGTGGGTTTATACAAGTAAGTGTTAGTTTAGAGAGTACAGGCCACACGTTGCTGGTCAGGAGAGCAGACCCAGGTTCAGCCACACGGGTCTCTCTTCCGAGCCCTTGGGAATGCTGAGAGGACTGTGTGGTATCCCAGTGAAATCTCCCAGGCACAGCAGCATCCTGCTGGAGCTGCCATGCCTCCAGCACACCCACAGGCCCCATCAACCTCACTCCTGACTCCAAACTGAGACCCAAACAAGTTTTCTATACCCAAGACCTTGGCAGACTGAAGCATTAAGGAAAGTTATGCTCTTTGCATTTATTTTAAACAAGCTATCACTGCATAAAAGTTAGCTGAAATACCTGAAACAGATAGAGCTTCTCCAGTAGACTTCTGGCCAGGAACACGTCAATCTAAACAGCAAAACAAACAACTTTCATCAGATGCCAGCTGTAATAGAAGTATAACCCTTAGAGCTCAAATACTGACAACATTAGCTTTTCATTACGAACTCTAACATAAAACAGATTCATGACTCTCCTGTCAAAAGTTTCCTCTCTGCTTTGACATGAAATTCTGCAGCTGGCCTCTTTAAAAACCAAACCTAAAAACCCCACTAAAAAGAGGCAGCAGACAGCGGCTCTAGCTGTGTTTTTCCTCTCTAAGGAAACTTGGCAAACAAGTGTGAAAGAGGAATTTTTTTCCTCCAAGGGACTGAAGCAAATCTGTTATCACAATTATAGAAAGAGGAGGAAGTTCTCACTTTGGCAGCACGACTGAAAGGTAAGTTGGTTACTGGTATTTTGGCATAAAATCTTTCTAAATTAGACAAGAGACACCCACATCCTCAATCTGGTTCAATACTTGCATTTGGCCATCAGAACTGAAAATGCACAGATGTTCCATGAACACAACATAGGGAAGCTGCCATTTTAGATACACTCCTGACAATTGCCACTCCTTTTCTCATGGCTTTTCACCTTCTATGAACTTGCCCACAATCCTTTGTAGAGAGCCAGCCACTGCTTATAAGACAACCACTGATGTTGATGACACATTGTTTCAGCAATGTAAGAACACTGGGAATTGTAGTAATCAAAATTATAAAAACTTCTCATGTACAGTCACTGCTGCCACAATACACTTTTACCTCTTGTATAATTGGATCATCTTCTTCATTTGCCATGCTAGGATAAAACAAAGCTTTTTCTTGTCTTATTCCTCGGCACAACCTGAAAGAAAACAGGAATGTCATAAGAATAATTTCATCTGTGTCACATACCACATGCAGCCTAGAGCACTGTTCAAGTTAACTTCGCTCCTTTCAGTGATAATCTGTTTAGTCTGTATTTTGAAGGAATGGATGTGTTTGCATGAACAGGTCCCTAATACTCAACAATCTTGATCGAAGGCCACAAAATCATAGAGGCAAGTGAATGTCTCAAAACTAGGTAAACTGCTGTAACTTCTGTGGAAGCTGCAGTTATTAAGAAAGCCCTGAACCAGAGCCCTAGGGAGGGAAAGCCAGCCTTTTGCACTTGCACAAGGCGTATCTTTTACACACTGTGGTACAGTAACACACAGGTAGCAGCTGTTTTCCAGCCACAACCGGCCCTGCAGCACCACGGTCTCAGATATTCCGTCTGGGAATACCCCGACTTTGATTTCACGTCCCTGACACACTGCAGCCTTGTCTCCTGACCTGCCACTCTGCAGACTGTGCTGCTAAATGAGAGCTCCAGAACACGCTCCTCAGCCTTTCCTGGAGTCCTCCTAAACCAGCAGAATAGCAGATTTTTCTTCGTAACCACGCCAACTCCAATGAAAATAAGACTCTGATATTAACTCGGGATTGGATACTCTGGAACAAAAGTTCATTATGTTCAATCCTGTGCTGGAGTCAGTGTCGTGCCTGGTTCAGACCTCTGAATAAAAAATGATCTCTCAGCTAAAGCAACAATAGTTTTTCCCTGCCGAAATCAAACAAAAGCATTTACAAATTATTTGGGATGCCACTGCAGCAATGTTAAGACACTGTTAATCAGCCAATACTGGTCAAGATAGGCATAAAAAAATAAGACCTCTCACAAACTGACCAAGGAAAGTTTTAACAACAAAGATGACCAGGCAAAGAAACAAGATCTGTGTTCAGGAACTCTCCCTCGCTGTCCTTACTCCTTGAGGACAGCTTGCTTCTTTGCTGGACCTCCTATGGAGGAAGAAACAGCATCCAGGATCAGCTGGGAAAGAAGGAACCCAGCATCCACGTTACATCTAGGACAATGGCATTTTTTTCAAATACTCAAGGCACCACACAATTTAGGCAGCTCAGTGTATTTCAGCTGACATGCAGGCTTCTCAAACATCACATTCATGTACACACAGTTATCTAAGAAGCCTTTCAGAGAGGCTGGACATTCTGGATATGAGTGTTATTAACATCCATTCAGGCTTGCACTGTTTCTGCCATTCCACCTAGAAATCTGATTCCGTATTTTTCACTTACAGACTCTCTGCTACCAAAAAAGTGCCCCTCCCAGTACTGAGCTGGCACTTTCCATTTCTTCATGCACCAGCATATCCCAGGGTCTTTCCACCATACATATGTATTTGAAAATTTATGACATAGTACTTCAGATTCCTATCTGAAATAATTTTGTAGAAATGCAAAACCCTTCACAGCAAAAAGCCAGCACCTTAACCAGTCTGGGCTGTGAGCAAAGCCCTGAGTATGTGATATCTGACTGATATCAGTGTTTTCTGCGATCAGGCACCCAGTTCTTCCCAGAAATACACACAAATATGTTTTAAAGAACTGGATTTGTCAGTCCCATTTTTGCTTTCCCTGCTCACGTCCCCTGGCTGGCCCAACACCTGACAGCTCTGCACGACACGGAACAACACAGCTGCCGATGGGAGGGTGCCCAAGATGTGTGAGGACATGTGGTAACACCCAAAAGGTGGGACACCTGGGTCCAAACCCTCCTGCCTCACACCCCTGAGAGAACCGGGAACCACCCTTCCCTTCCCAACAGCCTGCATGCCAAGTGTCTGCTAGGCTTGTTCTCTCTCTTCTGAGAAAGTTATTTCACTTTTGAGAAGAGAAATTAAGATTCCCTGGGCTAAGGAGGGACAGAGAGACTTAGCCTGAAGGACCTGGTCTCTGGTCCCTCACCGAGCGCTGCTTATGCAATTACACACAAAATCTCTTTGTGAATCCACCTGTCACTACTCAGGGAAAATGCTGTATTACAGAAACTACATTTTTCTCTTAGTCCTGTAAAGACAAAGCATGACTACAGATCCTTTTACTGGAAAGTGAGACTGACACATCTATAAATAGGAAGCAGTGTGTCCCAGCACAACTTACAGTACTCATGCAACTGGAAGAAATCCTCTGAATCAGAATGAAGGCGTGCAGACACAATCCTGTGTCTGATACATACACATATATAGAGTGGTGTAATTTCCACATTTCTCACATACATATATTTATGATACCACAAGAGGTACAGAATGGAATCAAACACT
Organism: Struthidea cinerea; assembly: GCA_013397865.1. Taxonomy (NCBI): domain Eukaryota; kingdom Metazoa; phylum Chordata; class Aves; order Passeriformes; family Corcoracidae; genus Struthidea; species Struthidea cinerea. The sequence continues at coordinate 1,867,151 of VZTI01001766.1, forward strand.
AAGAGACAGCAAACATGGTCAGCAGGTTCAAACTTCTTTAGGTAGAACTGTTTTAAGAGGGACTTTCCTTTAAGATGCAAATCAAAGTACAATGCAAGTTATTTGTGTGAATCATTAAACTTTAGAACAGCTCACAGGAGGGCAAGACATATAAATCTTCTAATTTCTCCTGCAAAGTGACCAATGCAAGGACCAATCCATGAAACTGCTCATCAGCTGCCTGTAACACCAACAATTTAGAACCAATGAGGAAAAATGTTGTGGCTAAAGAACTGTAAAAATCAAGTGATGAAGCAACTGAATCCTGCATCTAACTCAGAGCTTAGAAGGGCATTTGAATATTAGAGATTTAATTTAATTTCATTACCAAAGACTTGAATATAACTGTGAGAAGGTAAACTGCAAATCTGCACACCATTTGACACACAGACTTTTAGTCAAGCCTGCAAGAAATGCTCCAGTATTTCATTCTTACCCAAATTCATCAGTAATAACAGACCCCCAAAGTGCTAACACTGAAACCTGAAATATTCTTCATATAATCATGCAGTGCCAAGGAAAGGCCAGGAATTCCTGCTACATCAGTGCCTGAAAGTACAAATGCTGAAACAGCAACGTGGGAAAAGTGCCATCTCCTGAATCACTGCCACAACTCACTCTGGCAGCCGGACTCCTCTGGAAGGGGCTCTCAGCAACCCTCTCGCTCAGGGTGGCCCATGACACACACTAAAATGGAAGCTGCAAAAAGAAGCTGAAGCACCTTCCATACATTTATGATAATTATCATTTTGACCCAATTACTAGCTTCATTTTCTCCTCGTCTGCAAGCAGCTTTGCACAGTCATCCTCTGGCAGTGAACCCAAGAGGGCTCCTCTGCACCAGGACCTCTCTGTGGAGGTGATGTCACTGAAGCAAACCTTTGGGGTTTAACAGATTACGCATCAAGCACAAACCTTTTTTTACCACCTCAACGCTTGTGTGGCGCAGGACGTGCCAGGCCTGTGCTGCGAGGGGC
>VZTI01001766.1:1868788-1984529 GCA_013397865.1 Struthidea cinerea
GTGCGGGCCGGGCGGGCGGCGGCAGCGCCGCTCCCCCGCTCCCGGTGTCGGTGGGGCAGCGCTCAGGCAGCCGCCATGTTGGTGGCCCCCGGGCCGGCACGTGGGGACGCGGCGCCTCCTCCTACCCACAATGCTCTCCCCGCCGCCGCTGCCGCCAGGGGGCGGTGGCACCTGCCCGCGCCGCAAAAAAAAAACCACTGCTGGCAGCGGTGGGATTCGAACCCACGCCCCCGAAGAGACTGGAGCCTTAATCCAGCGCCTTAGACCGCTCGGCCACGCTACCGCCTGACGAGCCGACTTTTCGGCGACACTTTTATTCCAGATAATGTTCTTTCCTCTTTCCCGCACCTCTCCACGCCCAGCACTCGCTCTCCCCACACGCCCCTTCTACCCGAAAAATAAAATGCGGGGGATCCTTTTCAGCCCGTTCCCAAGCAGCGGCACTTGGAGCGGCGCGATGCACCCAGGGACGGACGGGCGGGAGCAGCTGTGCCCGAGCCCTCTGCACCGCGCCCGGTGCCACGTGGATGCCACGGAGCAGCACAGCCGCCTGCGCGGTACGTGTGGCATCTCTCGGACACCCCCTCTGAAAGCCTAAAAAAAGTTCTAAAATTTTAATTTTCCGTTGCAAAGCCACCACTCACTGAATTTGCACAGTCAAAAGTCAGTAGTTTATGGCTAGGGGGTTGTTCTTTTGCTTACAGCACAGGGACCAGCAGGGCAGTGGTCAGTACACTTGTGCAGAGGGGTGGTAGCAGACCTCAGCTGCTGGTGCTCCATGAACGTGCCCCTGGGAGTCTCTGGCCGCACATTGCCCGAGAGTCTGGTAAGTTTTGTTAAAGAATTAATGTTATTTTCACCACTTAGTTACAACTGAAGGGTTGGATTTGGAGAAAAATTCCAGCTTCTCTACGGTAAGGCCACAAAGCCTTAATGCAGCTTGATTTAATCCTGTCCTTGTGGCACTTCATTTAAATAGGATAGAGAAATAAACCTGCTGGAGCCCTGCTGACAGCATCATTCAGCCCTTTCCCCTGGCACCTCCCGCAGTCTGTCCCTGCAGCACCCGGCGGTGCCAGCTCTCTTTCCAGGGAGCTGCCGCACATGGAATCGTGGAATGGTTTGGTTGGGGTTGGAAGTGTCTTTCAAAGGTCTGATAGTCCAACCCCCTGCACTGAGCAGGGACATCTTCAACCCGATCAGGTAGCTCAGAGCCCCATCCAACCTGAGCTTGGATGTTTAAAGGGACGAGGCATCCACCCCCTCTCTGGGCAACCTGTGCCTGCGTTCCACCACTCTCACTGGGAGAAGCTGCAGCATTGCAGTCTTGCAAAAAATTTCATTCACTGCCTACAAGCACTGAGGAACAACAGCACACACATGTAAACATGAATAAACTCCTCCAGTGCTGCTGCAGTTGCACACCCTCAGTTCAGTGCCTTTTCAGGATGTGAGGGTTTTTAAGAACAGAGGGAGCTGACTTTGCAGAGCAGCAGGAGAGGTTCAGGGAGGAGAGGAGGCTGGTGGCACTTGGGACACCAGTTTTTTCATTTCACCTGTGCAGTGTCAGTTACAATTACAGGACTTTTTTCCAAATTAGGAAAGAATTAACGTAGAGGAGAACTTAAACTATAACACAAGCTACCAGCCTCACTACATTGTTTTCCTGGCCCAGGAGTTAGCCAGAGAACAGCAGGGACCCAACTTCCAGACTAAGGGCCAGGCCCAATGGTTACAAACTCCTGAGCTGTCCCCACATAGGAGTCAGGTCCGTCAGGGAGCAACTGCGAGATATCCCTGAACTTAAACCTGAAAACACCCTGACTCACCCCTAGCAGCACTGCCCAGCATCCATCCTGAGAGGTTAAAACGAAATTCTGCCCGTCCCAATTCAGATGAGAAGTCCTGATTTGACCCATCATAACTACACCTGGCTCTGTCAGCACTCACTCTGCTCTGAGTGACATTACATCTGTGGGGAAAAGAGTGAGATTCAAATTAGTCCCACAGACCAGTAATTAAGAAACAGGCAATATTCTTATTTACACTTTATAAGCTGTAAGAGTTTGCTGTCTCCATGGTTTCTGAAGAATGCTATTCTTACTTTGTTACACTTGCCAAACACTCCATCTCAGAACTATAATAGGCTATAAAGCTACAGCAGTGCCAAATTTCACCATTTTTCATCTTATTGATTCTACAGTGCAGAGGCCCAGAAGGTGCTTTTTTGTCAGAAAATTCTGCTGCTTCACAGTGCCTTTGCTAGAGGATAATTTCACATTGTTTAAACTACACAGGTATAAGAAGTTCCACCTGTCTAAATAAAGCAATAAAAAAGCAACAGGAAGAGCTCCATTTTTAACAGTTTGAAAGGGCCTGTATCAAACAGATTATTCTTGAACAGAAAAGGAAATAAATCATATCGAGATGACAGTGTATCATTAGATATTGCAGCCAGGACAAAAACCTCTCCCACCTCAAATCACAGAGCCCAGGAGTTTCCAGCCCATTCTCAGCACCAAACAAAAGCTAAAGGCTTAGGGAGGCCTCTGCAGCACCCTGCAAAGGAGCCCTCCAGCCCTTATATTTTATCCTCCATTAGGTACAGGCACCACATCTGTAATCAAATGCAAAGCAGAGAGAGCATCAACCATTTTGTTTTCTGGAGGAAAACGGATTTCGTTGCTACACATCTAATAATTTCCTCCCAGTTAGTTACTTCTGACTGTTGAAAGGGAATGAAATCAGGAATGGAATAATACAAACAACGGAGAGGATTTCTGGAAGCTTGCAATAGTAGGATTGAATTTTGGCAATATGTAAAGAAAAAAAAAAAAAAACCAAAAGCAAACGCCCACAATCAATGAGTAAAACTCTGAGAGAAGTGACAAAAAGAACAATTTTATTGACTAGCCAGAATGAACCCAGACAAAGTGAATGAGAGGACTAAGTGATGCAGGCAAGCAGTATTTGCTTGTCTGACATACAAACAAAGGCTTCCATCTCACTGTCCTTACCCAAGCAATATTCCCACTGACATCTGGAAACACTGAACACGGGTAAGTTCTGGCAGGCTGAGCCTCGGATTTATTTTCACATTTTTAAAAAATACTGATTTTTATTTATTCATTGTGAATAGATTAAAAATACAGCATATAGCAGTATCATAGCAAAAGTCTTTAAAATATACAGCTTTTCCCTTCAAAAGAATGTCACAGAATAAGTTGTGAATATTTCTGTAAACAATTTCCGTTTTCATATTATTGACAGTCCCTTTTATTGTATGGTTAAATCATATGATACACCTTAGCACAGAAGGTAGTCTTCATCACTAAAAAGCAGTATTTGCAAACAAAGAATTAATCATAATAATTTTTGCACTGCATTGTGTGCACATTCACATACCAGATCTACACAGAGCTGACAGCAACTTCAGCAACTACTGAATTTAGCAAATTAAACTACACCAAAAAGTGTCAATTATTACACTCTACATCCTTTGCATGCACATTTTGGACAGGCACTTTCAATCTCCTCCCTACATGCTTAGTGGTGTTGTCACACATGCTTCCTTCTCAAGGAAAATCTCAAAGATTTGGCATCAACACCTTATGAGGCAAACAAATCCTTTTGTCTAAATTTGCTACAGTCCCTACACTGTATAGGTTCTGCACAAAGCAGACTATTCAGCTGTCTTCAGAGGTGAGTGGCTTCACCTTCCGCTGACAGCTGATACCTCAATGCTATGAACTGAAATAGGAAAAAAAAGCCACATCCCAGAGAGGCCTTAGGCATCTAAAGCAGAACTTTGGATAGGCACCAAAAACATTCATCTGAGTTGCAGTTCTCTGGTTCTATTTCAACATGTTAGGTACAAAAAGTATCAGGTCCGAAAATCCGGCCATTTTAGTACCTCACTACCCAAGACCAACTGAGATCTAGAAATGAGACATTCCTCCATTAACGGGTGAAGACCTTGGTCTTCACTCTCAAAACAGAACAAAAAAGGCCATGGGCACTGCTTTCCCACAAGCCCTGCAATATACAGCTAAAAGATGTTGCCACGTGCTGCGAGGCTGCTCACAGCTATGGCTGCCTGGTGGTTACAGCACCAGCCAGAAGCACAACTACTCAGGATTACTTCTCTCCTAGAAAGGATTCAAATACTCCCATCTCACTCCCTTAACCACCAGGAGATCACCCCTTTCAGACAATGGCAGTTGTTATTGACATCATCCTTGGATACTATCTGAACAGTAATTCAAGACCCATTTGCCATAAAAAAGAGAAAATGGGAGCACAATTTGATCCCAGTGACAGGCACTTGCACAGGAAAGGGAGAACTGACTTCTGTTCCCTGAACAGTTTCTGCATTTTACAAGGAATTAATATTCCTTGGCTATGCATGTGAGAAATCCTGATCAATCCTGCATCACCTCTCAGCCTGCTTAGCTTTAAGCCTGCTGTTAAGAGCTTGGCTGAAGTGGTGAGCATTGCAGGTCACTCAGCACTTCACAGGGGCTGCCCCTTGTGCTCATCAATCTACACCTCAGGAGACAGCAAGGCCAAGGAGGCAGAAGCTTCCATCTTAAATCTCCTGCAAAATGACTGTTAACCACAACCAAGGAACAGGAACAGCTTCTGTACTATCCACATAGACGGCACGGCAGCTTTGGAATAAAGGACTGGATTTGGAAGAAACTTATCCCTATACAATGGTAATTCAACCACCGCCAGGTATTTGTCCTCCCCTCACTAGTTTGGATTAGGCAAAGAGGACACAAATTCAAAAGTTTCAGGATAATGCTGTTCTCCCTTTCTAACCAGTAATTCTTCTCTAAATGGCATTTGAAACCATTTGCAGATAAAATACCATTTTAAAATATGCTTAAACCATGTAAATTGTTATCTGTACACAGAAATAGGTGAATCAACATCTCCTACCCTCTTCAAACATCCATCTGGAAATAGTGGAAAATGTGTTCTCGTTTTAAGTGAGATGATCTAGCTTCACTGAGATTTGAGATGCCACTGTAAAAATAACTTCAAATTACCCATATATGACAAATCTTGCTACTGTACATCGCCAGACAAATACAAGGTCAGTAGAATTTTATCCAACTAAACTTTTATGTGGTGCAAAATGTGAAAATGAGAGAGGTAGCTGGATGCCTCACCTCATCAGGAACATGAGAGATTTTCTAATGGTATAACATGCAATGTTGGTAATGAATAAAACATTCCACCCTGAATATCCTCACAGCCAATCTGAATCATCTTCCCTATCCCTCCCCAAACTAAGGATTCCATCTGAAATTCATTTGAGAATAACAGTGTCCAACAGTGTCAGCAAAACAGAATGGGACTACTTATTAACATCAGTCGCTGCATCCATAAACTGAAAATTTACATTCATGTGCAAATTTGGTGAGAGACACCAAAAATTATGAAGAAATGCTGAGAATTTAGGAAAATTGTGGAGAAGAAAAATGTAAACTGATCATTTGCTGTGTAAAAAACCATGATGTCTAAAACCTAAACAAGAAGGCCTCATTTTCTTCTGTCAAAAAAACTAGGCCCCTTAGTCCTAACAGTAAAAATGTACAAAAGGTCCAAGAGAGTTGGTACTATAGCTTTAAAACACAAACAGAAGTATGCTATGGCACCCTACATACTACTTACACTTAGATTTCTACCCTCAAAAAAATTATAAAACTAAAATACGAAAGAAAGAAACTGGTAACATCACATAAAAATACATCTTTTTAGCTGCAAATGCAGCAAGTGTATTAAAAAATTATATACAAGAACTGCTTAATTTCAGTGTCATTCTTCCATCATTGCCCAAGCCTCTTCTGCTTTTTGGTAGTACTGATTTGCCAGTCTGCCCTTCATGGCTTCCATGGCTGCTTCTGCTGCTTCTGTGTAAAGCTCACCTAGAGAGGAAACAGTATCAGTTATGTCGACAGAGTAAAGAAAGAGCATGGCTTTAGCCTGAAGCAAATAAAGGACAAAAGGAGAAACTGAGGTCAAACGGCAGGGTCGGATGTATGGGTGTGTTTTAATAGTGTCAGAGTTACACCAGCTGGGAATCTGGCTTCTGCTCTTCAAGTTGAAAGTGATACAAGTGGCTGCTGATGGCTCCTCAGTATATTTGGAAGGACTGGAAACAGGACCAGCCTGTAGGAGTCCCCCAAGACAGACATCGAGCATGTAGATTACACAGCAACTGAGCAAATGTTGTGTAGGGCCTGGGAGTCATGGCTGTAACTCAAACTACAGGCAGCAACCTGCAGCTCAGGGGAGTGACCCAGAAGAGCAACCTCGGAGGGAGTGAAGGTTGCCTGGCAATGACTCAGTGTGCCAGATTGGACCTGGCACCACCCACTACCCTGTCACTGCCAAGATCTGTTCACTGCTACCAGCCTTGTTACACCCAGCATCATTAAATCTGAAGGTACTGACCCTCTCTACATTTTGTAACAGCTGAAGCAAGAAATCTATTTTTGGGGTACATACTGGGGGAGAAGGGAAGGAAAAGCAAGATTATAGACAACAGAAACAAAACGAGGCCTCACCTGCTCTCTGTGGATCCTTATCCAGGTTGAACCCTCCCATCATTAACATCTCTGCTTCCCTGGCCAGGAGCAGATACCGGGGCTCATCCTGAGTGCCATCATATTCACCTCCCTCATCATAGTCGGTCATGTTCAGCGTGGCATTGTACCAGTGCAGTGCCTCCTTCCAGTCCTGGGCTCTGAAATAAAAAAAAAAAAAATTGAAGATGGTTCCCTTAGGAAACAAATGTACTTTGCATTGGAGATTCAGCATCCAATTTTGAACTGGCTTCTCAGAGCTTTGAAGCTCTCCAGGAAAGCAAATGTTCTCATGAAGACTCACTCATTAACTGCACTGCAGCATTAGACCAATACAGCAAAATGAGGCTGGGGTCACTTTATGCAGGAATTACAGAGGAGAAGGTATTAGACTGAAGTGTTTTGCTGAACTCTGGAGTCTGAGCTTCATTACCAGTTGTATGGTTTTGGTCTGGCATTTACATTTGTGAAAGTAACTGATTTAGAAAAAAACCTGAAGTTGCAGAGTTTCATAAATACTTTAAAATCAGTTTTTTTCATACTGAGAATGCTCAGTATGAAAGAGAACTTCAATTAACAGTTTAATGTTATTTGACAGTGATGAAATTTATAGAGTTTCACTGCTGTGCGAAACAGAAAACTCAGGTAAATAACAAGGACGTGCTAAAATACAAAAGCAGAAAAATCGTTGCCCCAGCCTTGCCTCAGTGAAGCACCACCAAGTTAACTTACTCAGTTAACTGTAACTGCACAGTACCTGTCTGCACTGAGATTTACGCCTGTATCATATGCTCTTGCTACCAAAATCATGGAAGGCCGGTCTCCAGCTTCTGCTGCTCTCAGCAAGTAATTAAATCCTTTATTTCTGTTCTCCTTCGTGTCCTAGTAAAGGAAACAAAACCTTTAAAATGCTTATTTCTGAGTAAAACCAGCCCTTCATGCCTCTAACATTAAATGCAGTTTCTCAAAGTCAGCAAGTATTTAGTATGTCTGAGAAACTAGCACAGCCACCAGAAACAAAACAGCTGAACAGTAAAGGTGGCTTCAAAAGCTTCCCAAAGACATGCAGTAATTTACTGGAAAACCCAGAAAGAGGTGGCATTTTTTTGCTGTTTTGTTCAAATCCTTAATTACAAACTAATCATTTTTTCTGAAGAGGCTACAGAACGCCTAACTATGGTTTTTGTTTTGTCTCCACTTCCTGCTATTTTTATGTTACTTTTCCAATGGGCCACAATTCTGCTTTCTGGCGTTTTCTGTACCTCCAGAGTGACCTCGGAAAGAATGTGATGCGGCAGCTGAGAGCACATGAGCCCTAACCCAACGATGGCTTCCAGCTCCCCGCAGTCTGCAGCGTGCTCCAGGTGGAACAGGGCCGACTCCTGATCCCATTCCTTGTCCTTCTCACAGAAGCGCCCGGCTTCATGGTAGCGAACCATGGCCAGGTGAACCTGGACACAATTGCACAGGAGAGACACAGGGTGACGTAGGGATCTGATCCTTCAAAACCCCTCTGCCCACACTTTACCAGGTCTTAGAGCTATGTCCTGGAGTAAGAGGAGGCTCAGGGGAAATCTTAGCACTCTCTACAATTATATGAAAGGAGGTTCTAGCAAGATGGGGGTCAGCATCATCTCCCAAGCAGCTAGTGACAAGATGAAAGGAGACAGCCTCAAGCTGCACCAGGGGACATTCAGGTTGGACATAATCAGGAAGAATTTCTTCATGGAAAGGGCTGTTAAACATTGGAATGGACTGCCCAGGAAAGTGGTGGAATCACTGATCCTGGAGGTGCTCAAGAAACAACTGAACATGGCACTTGGTATTACAGTCTGGTTGACAAGGTGGTGATTGGTCAGAGGTCGGACTCTGTGGTCTTAGAGATCTTTTCCAACCTAAATGATTCTGTGAAAAACAGGTTTCTTCCCACACCAAAAGGTTTGAGAACACCTAAGGCTCCCAGGATGTTCAGAAAGATGTTTTAGGTGTGGGCTTAAGGCCATACATAAACCCAAACTTAATTCACATTTGCATTATCTGGCATTGTCTGGAGTAAAAAGAGTCAGTCCATGTTACCAGTTTTCAGGAGCTCAGCTTTGCCTATGTGCAAGGTATGTGGGTCAGGCACACCATATCCATCCCACTGTATCTTCCCTGTGTGATGCCTCTGGAAAGGCAGACGAACAACAGCAGGGTTCTTCCCAAAGAAGCCCAGACGTTGCAAGGCCAAAAGCAGATGGAATTCACGGGTCCCTGAACTCAGATGTCCCTCATACAACATGGGTAGGTGACAGAAAGTTGTGGATGTGTTATTTTCACCTGCACCAATAAACGCATGCAGGGCAACACCTCTATGTAAGTAATAAATATAAGATGTTTCTTGTTGGATAAAACAGTATCAGCAGACCCATCCTACCTTTCCAAGGACTGACTTCCCAATTTTCTTTTCAAGTTCTAGTGCGTTGAGCCTCTGAATTTCTTGGGCAACACAGGACGGCCTGTGGATGTGGACTCTGGAAGAGTTGTACAGATTCCATTTCTCCACACTGATCTGAAATATGAAATATATGATTATTTATATAAAATTATATAAATTAATTAAATTAATTATATAAAATTATATAAAATATAATAAATTAATTACATAAAATTAAAATTCCCATCCATATGGATTACCACCCCAGAATCAAAGCCTCCATTAATATTGTTACTTAGTAGTAAATACTGTACTTTAAAACACAGCTTTCAAAAGTCATATTAGTAGCGGAATAAATGGTTACTATTGCTCATTACAGAAATGGAGTAAACCCCTCTAATTTTAATCTGAACATCATCACTTCGCAGTGAAGTAAAGAATCACCTTAAAGTTCTGAATCAGAAGAAGTTACAAAAATAAGCAACTGAATAGTCACACTGCAAGCACTGAAGTTACCCATGCACAAAAAAAATTAAACCCACACTTTTCTGTCCAGAATTTCAGTTCCCAACACTTAAAATGCAGCTTGCATTCTAGAACTCTAGGAAAATGACACGTAACAATGACAGGCAGATACATGCGTTGGCATTTCTCAGGAGGAGCAACCCAAACGAGAAGAAATTTTTCAACATAATGGGTCAATGGGAAACAGTAGCTGAAAACAATCCTATCATAATTAAGGCCTTTGCAGGTACACAGGGGAAACAACAGGAAAGCTTACTGGCACAGAACTTCAGTCTGCTAAAGCTGTTTCAATTTTCTGAAACAGGAATATATAATAATTAAAAGGAAATTCTGAAAATTGTAACTAAATAAATTATTAATGGTTGTCAAAGCTCTGTTTTTAATGTCCTTTCACAGCAGTTATTTGTTTAAGTTTAGACTGAAGACCAATTATCACAGAAGTTATATTTTGCAAAAACATACAAGGTCTGGTCTTTCCTAACTCAGTTACAGTGGAGAGAAGTACTGTCACCTATTTCAAACACTGCATGTTTTTAAGAAATCATACAACCACATATAGGATGCAATTCCAAAAATAAGGTGCAGAAAGCAAATATAATTTAGTTAGGCAGAAAAAAAAATCCACAGAACTATAATTTGTTTTTAAGTGAGAAACCCACGCATAATCACTGATTTATGACAGAGATCAGCTACAGAGGTGACAATTTGTTTCGCAGTACTTCTTTAATGAGCAAATAAAGACAAAACATAGAAGGAAATAACAGAGTGGTAAGTTGATATTAATAAACATTATCTGTAGCTGTAAAGGAAGGGAAACCGACATCTGGTTTCGTGATGTGGTTAGGTGGCAGATGAGTGGAACAAAGGACAACCAGAGCAGCAAACTCATACTGTGAACATTTCTGCTTTATTTACCCTTGCAGAGCTTCCCAAACTGTCTTCATCAGACTCCTGCCTCCGGTTGTTGTTTGAATGGCCCTATGTTAATGTAAAGATTTGCATCATTCCATTTGCAGCAACTGCTGTGTGCCAGTTATCCCTCTAGACTATTCCTATCCTGCAGAATTAACAGTGACAGTGACCAAAATGGTTTCCACTGGATCCTTTCCTTTCACTGGTATCACAATATACTAAGAAACATACCAAAATGATCAAGAACTTGGCACACGTGGGCTTTAATCCTGTAAACTGGAGAAGCCATGACAAATACCTTGCCAAAAGGAGGTGACAAAAGGAGTAGTATCTTTGGAAGCAGTATTCTCTTTTCCGGCTTCTAATTAAATATCTTGTTAAGATCTCCAGGTCAAAAAGCAGTTATTTAAAAATGTGTATTTTAGAGGAGTAACCAACTAACCCACAGGAATTCTAAAGTTCCATATTATTATCTGACAACAACATTAAGTTCTGTAATGTTTCAAGCCATATAAAATGAAGAGGGTAAACAAGTCTGAAAGCAGGTCATACTCATGGATTCCACACAAGAAGATGGCTACACCTCCCAAATGCAATACTCAATACTTAAAAAACCCACGCAACAACATCTAATCAAATACGATATTTGAAATTAAGCTACTCATTACAAATAATTTTTTTCCTGTAAGAATGTAATTCCCAATATGAATAAGTGATTTTGCAACATGGGGGAATTTCTTTGTTTCTTCTGTTTTCGAAATCTAGATCAGGATCAGATCTAGAACAGGAAGGATGAAGGATAAAAAATAAGATTCTTCTACAAAAACAGTTTAGGTATGAACAGGCCCAACTCTGCTATACCAGTCAGGTTCTTACCCTCTCTCTATGATCCAGATCTTCTGTCTCACTTCTCTTTTCACTGGGATATCCACTGTCTCCACCATTTTCAAAATCCTACAGAAGACAAGAACAGAACAGCATTAGCATCACACTTTGTAAGGACCTTGGCTTGACATTTCTCACAGAGCAAACCTTTTGCTGCTTCAATGAAAAATACTGGATGGTTATACTGGATGAAAATGATCGTGCTACCTCTGCCAGAAGGAGCAGGACTTATTATACAGAAAGCACTGTCTAAGATTGTCTTCTCCCTTACGTACATTAAAAAAACCCAAGGACTTGCATATTTTACCAAATCAAGAATCCACTAAATACAGTTCTCAATCTTCAGTGGTAAATCAGTAACTGGCAGCCCCTGGCACTAAGGCCCAGCACTGGAAAATGCCCATTGCAAACTTCCTGCATCTCCCCAGGCAAGGTTCTCTAACATCACACGGTACCAGTATTTGCAGAGACCTAACCCATAGGGATTCTTTAGCTTTCGTACCACAGCAGTTGGCACAAGTGCCCAAGACACAACATGAAGGCAGGGGAACAGGCACTTGCTTTAAGTACCTATTAAAATACACCAGATGCAAATACATTTCTGGCGGCAAAACAATGAATACTAAAATATTAAAATAAAATGTTCTTCCTTTACTGGAAACAGCAAATGCACAGAGGTAACACGATCTGCAGGAATAAAAATAGGCAGAGCACCTTTATGTGCTTTTATTGAACAAAACCTTTGGGAAGTCCGATAAAGACACATTTCATTAGGCAACTGCAACCTCATTTTCTGTTGGAAAGACACTCACCCTTTTGTTGTCAAGCTGATCCAAGTTATCTACTTCATTGAACACAGGCCAATCTAGGAGAAATAATATTTGCTGTTATTGTAAGGATAACATGATTGACGAAAAAGCTCTAGATATCATCATTTTACTGCTGGTTTTTTTTCACAGAAGCATCTGTACATTAATTGTCTACACAGAAGTACTTTCAGCGTTATTCCTGCTCAAAGAGGAGCACCAGAAACAACTGTTCTGGACTAAAACAATGCTTGTTGTACTTAAGAACAAAGTAAGACAAAAACTAAGTAAGGCAAGCCCAATGTTCAGGAACCCCCCCGAGGGGATGTACGAGGCTCACTCACTAAGCACGTCCACCTTGTGGCTGTGAGGGGTTGCAGAGGAGGGAGAGCAGGGCAGGGAGTCAAACGCCACATCACTCATGCTTTCATCCCCGGAGTTTTCGGACAGGCGGAAGAGCAGAGGGGGCCGACTCCCGGACACTGTCCTCACCCGGCTGCTGCCGCATTTCTCCTCCGTGCCACGGAGAATTGTTTGAGCGGATTCCTTGGCAAATCAACAAGAAAGTCCTGTGAATAATCCTTCTGTGTATTCCAAGCACGCTATACAAGCCAATGGGGATGTTTATTAGGAGTCCTCTACAAAAGAGAGGGTATAAATATACACATGTATACCGAAGTATTTGCTTTGAGAAGTTCTACACCGCAACAAAATATCAAGCCCTGACATTTTTACTGTCAGAGAGAGTTTTGGTTAGGACTGAATTTCATTCAAAGTGTTTCATCAAGTCCCATTCCCACCAAAATTAGCTGAAACCGAGATCAATTTGCAACAAGCATCAAATCAGGTTTGTGAGATCCAAAACTTAATAAATGATTTCGGCTTTCAAAGATCTCCTTGGTCCCAACTATACACTGTGTTACACAGCTCCCTGTTAATTAAAGTTACAGCTTAATTATACTTTTTCATCAAGCACTTACAAGCAATTTTTTATTATAATCCAAGGCATCTTTCTCTTTGGATGAAAGATCAAATGATGCAAGCCCCATGCTTTTGCAGATCTTGTTGCAGAAATGAGAATGAAAGAACAAGGCCATACCTCGAACACCTAAGGCATTACAAAAAGGTGAAGAAAGGGTTTACTCAAATTTTGTATTATGGTTTACTTATTAAAAGCAAAAATTCCAAAAGCTTTTTCTAAAAAGTCCAGAGAGAGAGAGAGAGAGAAAATGCTTTGTAACACACTTCCATTTCAACACCTGTAAGAGCTTTCCACTCTCTGTGCACAAGAGAGTTAAAGAGAGTCTGAAAAACCTTGAAAAGCTATGTATGAACAAGATATAATAAAAACCTAAATTGGCTGCATCACTGAGAAATGTGCCTAAATTTGATCCTGCTTACAAAACTTGCAGTGTTCTATGAACAACTTCATATATAGACACTTGGAACTTCAAAAATACACAAAATACACGGTGCCTATCTCTCTGCATTCAGCTGTATCCATTCCTGCTGTGTGGCAAGGAAATCAAAGGCCATAATTATTGCTCTCACACTGTAGAAACCACTTAATTACATTTCTTGTTTAGGAGTAAGCCAGGAGACATGAGCCAAGATCAGCTCTCATTTTAAGTCTGCCCTTATATGACAGCTGAGCTGTACAGGACTCCTCACAATAGAACTTCCCCAGCTGTTTGCAAGACCCTCAGAAATGAGCGGCTTCTCAGCAGAGCTGGGAGGAAAAAAGCAGCACCCCTCAGTACGTGAAACACTATGTGAAACAGAATCCTTGATTTTACCTAGGTTGCCATCTCCAAAATCTGTACCGCTCTCGGTATGGATCTGAGGGTCTGTGTAAAGATCTCCAACTCCCTGGATATCAACAACAATGAGTTGGTGTCCTGAGCGCTCGAAGGT
Organism: Struthidea cinerea; assembly: GCA_013397865.1. Taxonomy (NCBI): domain Eukaryota; kingdom Metazoa; phylum Chordata; class Aves; order Passeriformes; family Corcoracidae; genus Struthidea; species Struthidea cinerea. The sequence continues at coordinate 1,882,843 of VZTI01001766.1, forward strand.
GAAGTGACTGAAGGCCTGGAAAGAACCATAGAAGATGTCTGAGAACACTCTCCCTTGATCTACTGAAAACAGCAACATATATTCACCTGTTATAAATGGGAAAAGAAGTCTGATAACCCTGTCAGTGAAATGTAACTGGTATAAACATCATGATGAAAGCAGCAAGAGAGACTAAAAGCACGTAGTATCCTGTCTCGCCAACCTGCTCCAACTCGCAGATAGGCTAAAAAAGGCACGGTGAAAAGCAGCAGTGAGCACAGGCAGGGTAAAGAACATTGCTGAATTCCTCATTTTTGTATTGGAGATTGTTTTTCACTAGTCTTCACCTTAGGAAGTGGGGAGCTGGCTGGCAGAGGGAACAACAGCGGGCTCTGAAGCCAGTGCAGAGTAACTTCTGTATAAACATTCTGGCTGTGCCTGTGAATCTGCAAGCTCTGCATCTCTGGGACACTGCTTCCTTCTGCCAACAAGCATTAGCTCTGCCGCATTTTGGAAAAAAAAACCCCATAAATAAATGTGAGCATCCCCACAAATTCTTCTTCCCCTCTGAGAGATCCCCTGAGTGACTGCTCTGTGTCTACATTCGTGTGTCAGATAATGAAATATACATTTGTGCTCTCCAAAAAACACATTTCAAGAATCAGGTATAAAAAGCCCTTCTCTTCAGCTTAAAGCTGAGATACTAGGAATCTTCTGGGAAGGCCTCCAAAACAGCATTGCCAGGCCTGGGGGAGGTGACTGGTGGTGATAGACAAACATTTTAACTGCAGCAAATAACACGGAACATTTTGTTCCCAACCTGTGAAAGCACAGCACTGATTCAGTGCACAGACAACAGCCCAGAACATAAATTCTCTGCTTACATTAAGCATCATGATAAATACCTTAAAAATAGTGGAAAAAATGTAAAGAACAGAACTCTTAAGGCTCAGTAAAATACCTTTGTTACGTTGACCACTTCGCATTTTTCAACAGTATTTTAAATTTATTTCACAAGAATCACTTGAAATCTGTACTTGTATTTCTATACGCAATCTCAAATTCAGCTATTCAGAGGCTGCAGTTGGAAAAACCTACATTTTTATATGCTAATGGACTAGATTTATTTACATGTATTGGATACCAGCCACCTCTTGTGTATTACGGGAGGCACCAAAAGACTATTCAGTACATAGTACACGAGAGATCCCACTGCCTCGATTTGAAGAAAGTTTGAAATATTTTGATGCCTGCAGTTATAATTAAAGAGGTTAAGGTTTCCAAAGAGTATTAACTCTGTTCAACTCAACTGTAATCAACTGAAATGCAATAAAGACGCACTCAGCACTTGAAAGAGCAGGCCCCAAATAAGGGGCAGACAAACTGCAAATACAGAAATTAATCTGGCATTGTACTGCAGAGCCTGCAGTTTCCTTTCTTGGCAGTAATGCAAGACCTCTGGAGAGAGCCCAGAAATTCCCCGCAGCACTCTATGGAAAGCATGAAACAAAGCCTCACTTGCGGAGTTAGACGAATGTTGTCGTCTCGCACAAATCCAGAATTTGAGTTGTATTTGATGTATTTGCCCTCAATGTAATGCTCCAGATGAAAGAGAGGCTTTCCAGGCCTGTTCTTCATTTCGATAATACAGGTCTGTACTATATCCACCTGGGGAGGGAAAGAAGATAAACAATGACTAACAGAACACTGTCTTTGGATCAAAGTGTGTGTGTGAATCCTCCAGCGGTGAAAACTTTCCCAACACAAGAATCTGAACAATTGCTAAGATCCTTCTGTTTAACTAGGGGGAAGAGTAATGTGCTTCTTGAGTTACTGGAGGAATCCCATGAATTAAAAGCAGTCACTTCAAAACACCTCACTTCTGCAACAAACCCCTCTGAAAAAATTCTTAGCAAGTGCTGGCTTTCTATTTTATCTTCTGGGTACCTTAAGAGTACTCTGCAAAGAGTCTGCTCTGCACCCAGAGAGCAAAACACACAGTCACTACTGCACAACTTGAAAAAATGCCTTTTCAGAGAAGGACTGAGGGTATCTACTGTTCAGGTATCTCTGTATTCTGCCTCACCTTCTCCCTCTGTCCCACACACATTCCTAAAGGAGAAACCATCATAACTCTCAACTCTACTTACATATTTTCTCCTACATGGCATTTAAAAATTCTAGATTTGTAGATTTCTCTCTGTGTGCTTCACTGTATAACTCACCCTGCTGCTGTGAGATAGGTTAGTTAATAACTACCTGGGAGTAGTTATTAACTAACCCCTATATGGGAGGCAATGCAAATATCCCACATATCAAAACTTCCCATTTTGGCCATAAAAATTGTTAAGGCTTCCAGCAGGTTTCCAGCTCTTTCTCAAAACTCACTGCTAGTTACATATTTGGATAGGCGTGCAAGATTTAAGCATCTACCTTCCTGAAGCACTAACAGTTAAGAGCTTGCTGAAAGTGCTGCTGGCAATAAATCCTGTGACATCTCTGGTTATCTCAAAAGCAGCTGGGCACACATCAAAGAGAGCAATACAAACATCATTTTATTTTGGTTTTCAGTCAACAGCTGAGAACAGTCAGACATTCACAAACACACAGCCCCTAGTCCTGGAAATATAAAGCAATTTCTGTATTTACTCCACTGAAAATCAGCTATCATTTAACAGAAAACACAGTAGGGCAAAAGAATCTATCTAAGAATTTGAATGTGATGGAATGTGAACAAGTAATTCCCTCTAAATTATGTCTGAAACTAAGCCAGTAGAAGAACGATACTGCATTTTTGCTTTGATCTTTGAATGCACCTGTTTTGGTGGCTTGTGCCGGTTGTACTCTTCTCCCCAGAGTTTTGCTTCCATCTGCAGTCGAACATCCTCAAAATACACATCCCTGCTCACACTCTCTATGTATCGCTTGGCAACGTAATTATAGGCACCTTTCCAGTTCTGAGTGTGTAAGAAGTTGGACAGCTTTTTTCTGAAAGACAAATCAATCGTTAGTGAAATGAAACCCAAGGATTTTAATTTAATCTTTCCCATTTCTTTGCCTGCATGGATAGAGCCAGGTTCCAAGATGAGCATTACCCTCAGGCATTTACCAGGTATTCTACCTGAAACGGGACAAGGGAAAATGAAACATCCCATGGGAATGGCTGGGATGTGCCAAACTGTTTGGTTTAAGTGCAGCTACTTGTGCTCTGAACTTTCTCCTTTTCTCAATTCCTTTCCCTCCCCGTTCCTCTCGAGCCCAGAGTATGAAGGGTTGGTGCCTCCTCAACAACCTGTTCTAATGTCAACAATTATTTTCTGCAGAAATTACCGGGGAGTGGCCTTTCAAACATGAACTGAGAAACCTCTTCTGGGATAAACGCAATCTGCTTCTCAACACACAGTGGTCACTGCTCAGCAACCCACATGCTCCCAGAAGGAAAATCGCACCTGACGGTTCTCATGATGCAATTTGTTGATGTACAAATCTTTAATCCACAGATCCCTCCAAAGCAGGGGGCTGGGGCAGGAGGGTGGTAGTGTGTAGCACAGGAAAACTTTGATAAGAGAGGATCTGCTGGCTGCCAACAAATGCATTAAGCAGGTGCTTTAATTAGCAGCAGCACTCAAACTCTCAACCCTTCCCTCTCCCTGCCAAGACCTTGGTGCAGAGATCTTGGTACAAGGGACACTACAGGCAAAACAACTTGATGCTGCCTGTCCTGCTACAGGGATGGGTACAAAGTCACTGCAACAGAGGCCTTGGAAAGAATGAACAAGGAAGTGAGGTAAGAATTTCAGCCAGATCTCAAACTTCCCAGTCCTTGAAGGAACACACTCCACTGCATAAAACAAGCCAGCTCATGTTTTTCTAAAGCCAATGCCCTCTCATTGTTTCATTGGGCCACAGGCAGCTAATGCTGCCACTTTCTTAATTTAAGACTAGCAGAGTTACAAAAATCTAGGCGAGAGCTCCAGATGGCAAATATCAATGTACCACTGACACATATGGGAAAACCGGCAGTAGGAAGCTGACATTCAAGTTATGCTTTCTTAGTACCAGAGGTTAAGGCAAAACTGCTAACAAATTTCTATTTATGGCATTCCACAAAATATTGTGTAATGGGGAGTTTGGTAAATAACAAGAGCTAAAAGCAATGTTAACAGTCTGAGATTTGTTACTTCCTAGGCTTCATTCACTACGGTATCCAGCCAGCTTTGCAGGAACAGAGCCACCAGCATGAACTGATACTGAAACAACGCCAAACTGAAGCACTGAAGGGTTACTTTTCTTCCCTTTTGCTCAAGTTCAAAACATCATATTTCTGTCTTTCAGGAGCATCTATCTTTCCAGAGTTGAAACCACATATGAAGTGCAATTTCTCTGGATTCCACATATGGGAAGAAGAGGGAATGGTTTTAAACACACACACATGTACATTTGTTTCCAGAGCCTGGAAGGGGTGGGGTAATCTCTTAGCAAATATATATTATATATATTAACCAATTTATACCTGGATGCTGATGCCCACAATAACATTTGGTAACACTCTGCAAGGAAAGAAAAGTTCCTTCTCTTTCTTCCCCCACACTTCATCCTTCTGGGCAGCGCAACTGTGAAGTGTTCAAGTTCTGCCTTACTCAGAACATTATTCTGGTATATGTGATCCAAAGCAAACTCTGGGAGGATAACCTTCTTCACAAGTGGAGGCTTTTCCAGTTGAAATTGCACCATCCAAACGCTCTTTCTCCTTTTTTCTGCCTAACTATAGGGCTCAAGTTGGTCTCCAGGCTGCACACACCTATGACCTCATATCAAATTTTAAGATATTTTAGCACACAAGGAACACAAAAACAAAGCAGCTGTTACTACACATTCCTGAATATTTTGCCTCCCAGAGATGGTTGAAGTAGAACATTCAGAGAACATTCTCCTTTCTGAACGCCACTCCCTGCAAGTGGAGTCACACAAACAGGAATAAACCCCTCAGCAATGCCTTTTAGAAAGGAGTCGAGCTTCACACAATTTCCACTACACCTAAGTGAAATTAGAGTCACCAGAGAAAAAAATACTGCAGAGAAGCCAACAAAGATGAAGAGGGCAGATACTCACGTTCTGAAACACTCCCGCATTGCTCCACGGCCGAAAGGCTGGGGAAAAGAAGAAACAAAAACCTAGCATTGCCATTTCCACAAAGTTAATTTCTAACCAGTAAGAGACACAACCATGACTTCCCCTTTACATCGTGCAGAAAGCAGTTTTCAAACAGGCTCTATAAAAATAATTCCTCAAGGAAAAGTGAAAACCCACTGGTAGTGCAAGCAGGTATCTGGAGAAAAGGCATTTGGATAAACCTTCCCCACAATGTCCCATGGAGAAGACATGGTATGTCTTTTTTAAAAGTTATTTAAATTCTCTCCCCAGTTGGGAGTCAGCTCTGTGTGTCTGCCCAAAGAAGCTTCACAGACCTCATGGTCTCTGCATTCAGGCTTCCATTCAGGATGTGCCAAACAGAGCATCATCTCCCCAGATGCCACCTACCATGCCAGCAGCACAGAGCAAGGCGACCCCGACACACAACCAGCCCCACTGAAGTGGGAAGTGGCAGTGCCTTCTACCCTCACATACAGAAAATTCAGTTGGTTTTCATCCTAAAAGCAGAAATTATTTGGGAGCACACAAAATAGTAGGACTACTGCCAGGCAGGGAAATGATGCCAGAAGGAAATGGGAGGGGTGACATGGAAGGGAAATCACTGGGAATGGAACAAATGCCTCATGCTGCTGACAGGGAAGGTCTGACTCCATTTTCTACTCTATGCTGGAGAGAATGAGACAAAGAAAAAGAGATAGGAGAAAAGAACTACACTGAGACTTCAAAACTTCTATGAGGAAAATATCTTGCTGCCACTATTCAGGAACAGAAAGGAAATTACGAACTTGCTGCTAGTACACATGAAGGACAGCGTGATCTTACTTGTGAAGCCATCTTGATAAGGACTTCATCTTCAACCCAGTCTCCAGTAACTGCATTGTACCTACAAAATCAGGAGATATGTCTCAGAAAAACGCAAAGGGAACCCAAACCCTCCCATTTCCAGCACCTATCCTTCCTTATCTGTAACTGACTCTGGAAAGTGCTGCTGCCACTCCCACACAAAAGCTTCTAGTCTTCCCACCACACTCTGGTCCTCCTCACTTTGGGCAGGCAAGCAGAAACACATTTAGCCCTTTGAAGAGACACTGAAGCCTCCTGTCAAGGAGCAGATTGCAATGCAGAATCTGAACTTCTGTAACACTGCAAATCAGGCTTTACCTGCTTTGAAGTTAAACCTCCTCTGTGGTGCCTGGGCAGTACACTGGGGGCAGAAAGGGCCTCACCAAGCTCTACACACTGGACAGGTTGTCTCCCCCAACCCTGAGCTTGCATAAACCTGCCTCGGGGCTGTGGAGAATGTGAGCAGCACCAGCTGTGAGAAGCAGTGGGGCCAGGAACTGCCCAACACTGCACCGAGGGAGGAGCAAGTCCCTGCACAACCCTGTGATAATACAAAGAGTTCGACTGTGGTCTCTCCCCACCCCTTTAACTCCCAATACAGTGAAAGCCAAATTGAGAACCACAGCAGCTGAGTCATCAACACATGATTGTTTCCAGCTTGGTTCCCCCAGCCTGCACAGAGTAATTCATGCATGCAGACACCGCATATTCCTCCTTATATATTATGTATCATCCCAGTTTGCAGCAGATAAAAGAGGTGAAAATAGGAGTATCAGAGCCATCTCTTTTTAGTAGTGTATTGAGTAGCCCTAAACCAAAATTATCACTTATTTGTATTTTAAAATATGCAAACTATTTCAGGACTCTGTGGCTGACCAGGGACAGATGCAGTCTACGGGGAAGAGCAGCACTGCATGACTGGTACCGGATTGGAAGGGAGGCCTCCCCAAACACTGATGCTAAGTGGTGATTAACTGGCCTCTAACCCCTAACCCTTCCTCCCAGAAACCTGTGTCAGTAGAGTGAATATTTTGGCAAAGCTCATGCTAAAGCACTGAAATCAGTTTCAGGGCCAAACTGCCTTTTAGCACGTAGACCATGCTGAGCTATTCTGGGCTTTATAAGGATTTAAATTCCAGCCACATGCAACAATACTGCACGGACCAGCAACACTGAAACTGCTGTTTTGGGAAAGGCACGGAGGGTTATGTTGCTTTCTTTCCTAAACTACTTAAACTAAGTATGCTGCCTCTTTGTTGGGATTAATTTCCTTATTAGATTAAATTTATGCCATCAATAAATCAACTAGAAAATACTTTTCAGCCTTGTTTCCTGTCTACACAGTGAAAGTCCTAGATACTGCTTAGGTGGGAGAGAAAGACTGTGGCCATGGTTTGCTGAAAGGTTTATTTTTTGATAATGTGCAGTATTTACATATTCCTGGGAGACTGAGTTAAGACACACTCACTTTGGGCATTATGAAAACTCTTCAGCCATGTTACCACAGACATACTGCACGACACAAACACAGCCCTCGCACAAACCAGCAGTTCTATTTAATATCAGCATCCAAAGCAGGAGACCCACAGACCTGTAACGAGTGGCGTGTTCCGTCTCAACCTCCTCCAGATGAAATTCTGCCCAGGGATCAGGCATGTGCTTGGCTTTCTCAATAGCATGTTTCCAGGTCTCCTGAAGAAGTTACAGACTGGCACTTTATTTATAATCAGCAGCAGCTCACAAAACCAGCACTTCCTAGAGCACATCAGGACCCCAATGCTATGAAGATGTGCAACTACACAAACCCCCAAAACACTACTCGGAGCACGGACCAAGCAGTACCAAAGACCACCATGACCTTTTTACAGTTCCAATTGTAATGACACTAGCTCAGATGTATAAAGCATAGATTTCAGTTCAATTTGCACCAACTGTAAAGTTACTGAGAATAGAATCTGGCACAGTATATACCAGACATAATTTACAAAACCTGCGGTAATTTGCAGGTATCTCTGACATACTCTGCAAACGGCAATAAGGCACACCTAGATGATATTAATTCACTTTTTCTGTTTTGATTTTTAGCTTTCCGTACCTAACAGCATATGCTAGTTTTGCACACGTAAGAGTAAGTATAAAAAAGTCCACCAACAATACAACTTATCTGGATAAAGGGTCCCAGACTGTGCTCAGCATGAGAATGAAGAAATTAGAAAGCTGTAAAAATTGATTATTATAACAATTCCAGACAAGTAGCTATTTCAACGTTCACCAAGTCAACAGTAAAATATCAAAGCAGTTTTCTGGAGTATAAACAGTCTCTCTCTACCAGCCAATTTGGATGCTTTACTCTTAACATTTTGTTCTCCCTCTCTTTACACTGTGTATTTCCAAGGAAACTGGAGATATGACCCTGTGATGTGCCAAATGCCTTCTGCAAAGTAAGCAGGAGAAAAAGCACTCTGCACCCTGCCAATAAAGAAGTACTGGGCTCTGAGGTATTATTACTGCCTCTGACTGAATTCCAAGTGTGCAGAAACAGTAACTTTTGACATTTTGGAATTTTTTTGGTTTTTATCCTCAGGAATTTAAAACAGTCTTTTCTTATTAAAAAAATACATTATGAACTTGTGTCAGCAATGGCAACAAGGAAGTTTTTGAAGCAGCTAAGCTTTAAATGTTCATGTTTATTTTGAATTTCAGCTTTAACTATGCACACCTTGCAAACAATTTAAATGCACCCCTTTCTGAAAATAATAATGCAAAATCAAAACAATACTACATTAAAGAAAACTACTTTAAAGGACATGTTGACGAAGATTTCCTACACGTTTCACAAGAAAATGAAGTTGCCTCAGGTCATGCAATGACAGCTTATACGGACCTGAGAACTTCCATACTTAAATACCTATGACAGAAATAAGGAATAAGGAGAGGCAGCAACAAGAATTGCTTGGTCAATCGGCTGTATCAAATCGTTCTTGAGTAGATTCCCTCTTCAAAAGGTGATGTGTGTTCATGTTAGATGATAAATAAGTTAATTACTTGTGCTTGTTCTCTTGAGGTGCTTTGTACAAAAGTACTCTCATCTTCAAACAAACACATGGATTTCATGGAAATGGTGCTAACAGTGCAATTTTTCTCCTGCTGGAGGCATACAGTGACATTTCAGGGTAGAGAACACAAGATGGGTATTATTCCATTTAACAGGTACCTCTTTTAGTTTTGACTTGATGACTTTTAGGGACTGAGGCAATCAGTCCTCCCAAACAATAAAATAATGAACAAAAAAAAGTCCATGAAAGGAAAAAAAAAAACCAACCAAACAAAAAAAAATCATAATGCATCTATTAGACATGGTGTTGACATTTTCTTTTTAACCTACCCGACCATGGTCAACCACAGAGCCATGCTTAGAACGATGCTGTGTGTCATTCTAAAGGATCCATGAAAGACATGAAAGCAGGAAAACACATGTGATAAGACAAATGATTGACAAAGAGTCTTGGTTCTCTTTGTTAGTTAAAAAAAAAAAATCCAGTAAAAAGCCATTCTTCAGTTTATATTTCCAATTTAAGTTCATTCTTAGAACCCCTGTGAACAAACCTACTGAGGTAAGTTGGTAATTTTTTTTACTGGAAAGAAATAATACTTTTTATTATTTAAATACAATACCCTTGTATTTAAAGGGTCTCGCCTATTAAGTAGCTAATTAAACATTGCTGAGTCCTGTTTAAAACAGAGAGTTAACAGAAACTTCTCTGTCTGGCTCTGCCTTTCATTATCAATGGCCCACACTGCCTTTCTTTAGCTTTGTGGTCTGACAGGCCAGGCTGTGGGGTTTAGGATGTCATCAGTTCTGGCTGTCTGCTTCATTGTGTTGGAAGTCACCATTCCTGCAGCTTAAACAGGAGTTGGAGACTTGCTTGCTCCACATCTCAACACAAAGCAATTTATCTGTGATAGGAGCTACAATTCCAAACTAGTCATTGTGGAGACCAAAACATGGGCACAAACATTCTGCAGAAGCAAAATGACAGCTTAGGAAGGAGGAAATAATTGCAATTTCTGAAGTCCTTATCAGTTTTATCTCAGACCATATGACTCAGAAATTGCACTGCAGACCCACAGGCAAGTATTTAGTACATGTTAAAATGTACACACAAATGAAGACTAAGCTCCCTATCAGGTCTTAACTTGCTTAGCTTAGCATACACCAACATCTGCCCCATTTCTATACTAAGCTTTTGCTCCTCACCTTCCTTAGGAATACGCACCTTTTAAAGTTTCTATTAACTAGCTTTGCCAAAAATCTTTCTGCAGACAAGCCAGCTTCACTTTCAATGCGTTACTCAATATGTTATCTGACTGAAATAAACCCCCTGGTATCTTTTCACAAGTAAAGCATGCATTAGGCATAACTGTGATTTTAGAGTATCTATTAAATAAATGTTAATATTTATAATAGGAAATGTGTTAATAAAACACATTAAATTGTAGTCTAGACAAAATCTAAGAGACATGCCAGTTTAGCACAAACTGCGTTTATTTAGAATATCTAAGCTACAGAGTGGATGTCACTTGAGGCTCCATTGCCTGGCCTGATCTGTGTGAAGGGAGCTGAGTGAAAAAGGACACACTGCCAAGGAAGCACCAGCTATGGCCCCTCTGACCTGCCTGCAATGCTGTAGCTGCTGTTCATCCCAAAAAGGTCAGATACTGCTCATGTACGCTGCCAGGAACTACTGCCAGTGTGACACTTCATGCCCAAGCATGAAAGTCAACATGTCAAAAGCTCCCTAAGAAGGAATTATAACATAAAAACTAAACAATGTTATAATTTATGATTTGTCCAACTAAAAACATTACAGACTTGCAAAATTAATAATAAGTTATCTTCTGACAGGCCCCAATTCATCTTACATCAAGTGTATTATCTTTTGACTCTCCCAATCAACGCACTGCTTGTAAATGGTTTGATTCTAACGGCAGTGAATTGTTCTCCTGGATTGAGCGGAGGAAGATCTCCCACTGAACTGAAAGGGACAGTAAGCAATTCCATGGCAGTGTCAGACTATTGGCTTAATGGAATTAACTGCAGGTCTGGAAAAACACATGAGCATCTTCATTGAAATGTGTTAGTTACAAGAGATGAAGCAGTTAGAGAATGTCTCATGCCAACCAAGTAAAACCAAAACCTTAATGAAGACTGGAGCCAATACTTACCTTAAAGCTGAAGCTTCTGGGAGAAGAGCTTGAACTGTACTGCTCAGTTTTTGCTAAGCTGCTGTAATAATTGTCTACTTTGGTATTGGCAGACTTGTTAGAGACTGGATCATCAGTTATTGGACAGATAAAATAATTGTCTTCATCATCACTATCAGCATCAAGATAATTCCCAGAGTCCGCCGGAGTCGTTCTGGCGTTATCAATCCCTTCCATACGAAAAATAAGGTCCTCGTCTGCCATGTTTGCAGGAGGTTGGTCTAACTCCTGCAACGACTGGAACACCCACTCCTCCAATGCACATACAAACGGGGGGAAGAAGCTGGGTGAGAGAGGAAAAAAGGAAAAGGGTTGTTATTAAAAGAAAAAATAATGCATGACACTGATGTCAGCACACTGGCAGAAAAGAAACATATTTGCATCTGGCTCTATAAAAGTAATCCTCAAGTACCTACATGTAGTTTTGAACACCTCTGCTAGAGCTGGGTTTCCAGAAGGCATTCTGGTTTTAAACTGCTACAGGACTGAGAAGATAGGAGCTAGCATTATTCTATACTTGGTTATCTCCCCCGCCAAGAGTTTTTATTCTTCCTTATATGAAATGCTGAGTTTCACAACACTCGTCTTAGAAACTTGTTTTACCTTGAACACCACAGTCAGGTTTTCAAATCTTTTCAGGACAAATTTTCTCAATGATATTGTGCACAAATTATTAATCAAATGAATTAGAGAGTATTACTAGGACAACATAGAAAAATTTTCCACCATCCGCAAGATTTAAGCTGACTTTTACGTCACATACAACCAACAGCCCACAGTGGAAAACAGGCTGCTGAAAGCGTAGCACATTGCAGAAAAATGAGGTGGAGGAATGATCAAAGCCCTTGGAAGAGGTGGAAGTTTACACAGATACTCTGAAAATACTGGCATGTACAAAAACAGGATTAGTGTGAATTTTCAAAATGTGGCCTGATGCTGGCTGGGCAACAGGATGTAATTTAAAACAGATGCTTCCAAGTGTCACATTGTTTCGTTCTTCACCCAACCAGCAAATTCAGGGATTTTCACACAGCTAGCCTAATAAAACAACCATAAACCAAGGTTTTCAGTTTTGCTTCACTGTTACTCTTCAGCCCTTCGCATTTTCAGTCTTCTTTCTCCACAAAACAGGAAGATGAATACACTCCTACAGTAGTACTCCTAGTTGCAGACTTTACTCCCCAGTTACTGAAAACTGGTCACTGCCTTAACATATGGCACCTTTCACCAGCAACATTATCTTGTTGATTACTGCTCTTCTGACGGGGGCAGCAATCCCACACCTCAGCCAGCAACACAGGTAACTCCAGCACTGCATCTCCGTCAGGCAGCAGCCGCTCTGGAAAACCACTGCTGGAGGAGGTCTCAGCCAACTCACCTCACTTTGCACTGGAGCAGCTCTGGAGTGCTCACATAACCTGCTCTTCCAGGAACGACCACACAGGAGCTGTCGATTCTGGAAAGGGGCAGTAGCGCATACCTGGCAGCAGAAGGTGTCCTCAGCTGCCACTGCCATTTTTACCGTGATCGTCTTACCCGTGTGCACTGAGTGCTGGAGAACCTCTACTGCCTGTCACACACACACACACACATTTGACAGCAAGTGTCAAATGATGCTCCAAGGATGTGACTATTCCAGGACATACCCAGCTGTCCACTGGACAGCCCCATTACACCCAAGTGCTGTCCTGCACTCCCTTCTGCTCCTGCTGTCACACACACCAGCAGATCCATGGCGTTCAGGACAGTTTGAGAAGCAACACTAATGCAGGACTGCAGGTTTGTGCACCAGTGACTGCAACCATTCTGATTTCTGTGACTTGTGTAAATAGAGTATCACCACACAAATCAGTTTCTATTTAAAGCTAATGGTGTTTATAAAAGTCTCTCGGTTTTTCTTGGAACCATATTTCTTATAAAGTACTTGTGGTGTTTATTTTGGAAGTGTATGTACCAAGACCAAACTCACATAACATGCTCTTTAAAACAGAGTTCAATAACCACACTTCAAACTACACAAATACTGCTCTAAACCTCACAGTTTGCTTGACAAAAAGCCTTATTAAAAAGCCTGAGCTTCATCCCAACTATTATATTCTGTGCTTTTGTATTACAGCACAGAAGTTGTACTATCTAGAAATTTCTGTTACTACTGCTGTTGTGTTTTGATCACGTAATCTTTAATATCCATTACAGAAGCATTCCTAAGGCTAAGCAACAAGGAGAGACTGCACTGAACCAAGCCTGCCAGCCTGCACTATCACACACAACCTGTAATTTTAACTACCCACTCCGACCCACTTTAAAAATTTACTCAATTTTTTAATCAACCTTGTACTATGTGATTCAAAATGCAGATAATTTAAAATACAGTTCTTAAATCTGCTCTAATCTGTATTAACTTTTGTTTTTCCCATGCCTGTTTCGAGTATTTTTCTTTCTCTTGCCTTTATACCCAAGAGCCACATGACCAGGAGGGGCAGGTGAGTCGCAAGGACAACATGCAAATATGTGAACACAGATAAACAGCAGGGAAAATTCACATCTCAGGGCCGTTGAAGCGTGACTTGTTTCTTGTAGGTGTCTGCTGTTACAAAGCACTGCTGGGTTTGGTGAGACTCTTGGCCAAGGTTCCACCGTGGCCTCAGCATCTAAACCTGCTTTAATTCATCCCAAAGAGCTGAGTGATAGGAATGCTCCAGTCAGTAAAAGAAGGGACAACTGGAGCATCTCCAGTTACTTCTAACTCACTGTTTCAGCTCAGACATGGCCCTCTGCACCTTTTTAACACAGGACAGGGGAACAGGAACTGCCCTGTAGCAGAATTCCCAGCTTCTCTTGAAGAGAAGCATTAAAGCAATCGTGACCCAGCTCTCCCTGGTATAATACTAAATCCCTTTTGGTTTAATACCACATCAGTCAAAGCCATTTAACAGGATACCCGTAAGAGTAACAAGCAGTTTTTTTCTTGAAAGAGAGAAGTCATCTTTCAGATTAACAGTCTTTTAAAGTACAGATTCAAAATTTAACCTAAGCAACTATACAGACTGTGCACCTTAAAAAGTATTACCACCTTTATGAACGACACAAAGCTACATAACATTGTCCAGAACAACCCCACTAGCTATGTTAATGGTCTGTAGCACATTACAGAACTACTTTGTTTTCCAAACACCCAACTGACCCCTGAAAAGAAAATGTCTATTCTCATCTGCACCATACACTGCAAGAAAACAGGTTTAGTGAGTCTAGGTAAGAGCTGTGATAAAAAACAAGATTAAAAACCCCACAGGTATCTCAACTCACTGTCTACCTTTGAAAACCTCGTCTTACCAAAGACAGATCTTCTAATGAGAAGCCTTTAACACAGGTCCCAACGAGTGTGTCACTACTGCAAACACCACGGCACAAATCGCATTCAGTCTGCCTGCAAGCACAGCTGGGACAACCACTGTATTAGTCTGAGTGTTAGAGAGCAACGATGCAAAATTCATGAAGCAAACGGGTGAGTTCATCTGCACCAGCTCAGAGTACGAAGCATTTGAGACAAAACCCCGTGCAAGGAAACACAGCACGGCTTCAAACCCACAAATGGCTTTTAGAGCTGCAGGCAGCCAGGCACAAGAACAGCCCTTCCGAGTCAAGTCCACCCTGCTGCCAAACACGCAAATAAACACTACGTTAACAGCACCCAAAACACGGGGGTAGAAAAGGACAGGAGAGGAACTTCCAAGATAAATTTAAAATAGCCTTCCATTGCCATTAATAGACCTGTCATTTCAACCGGCTTTAAATACTCTGCACGCTTACCTATCATCGACTTTTTGTAAGGATTTCCTCAGTGCCCCACATTGTTAATTAACCCCATGCTTTATGCGTATTGAGGCATTTGAAGAATTCTCCAAACACGAGCCGTCCTGGAGCAGTCCCGAGCTATCAGGGCGGGCTCAGCCGCGGTCAGCCCCGCACACAGCAGCTGCTCCACGGTCACAGACAGCACCTGGCACTTTTAAACAGCCTATGCACCAAATTATGCGCACTGCCGTAGAAACATAAATGAACGAAACGCTAATCTTCAGGTGTGAGCGCAGCACTGCTGCCCAATAGCACAAACCGGGTTATTTTTGGGCCCGCGCAGAAGCCTGCCCGCCGGCCTTTCGCAGGCTCTGCCCGCCCCGCTGATCATCATTTTCCGCAATTAAAAACGCCCTTCCCGCGCCTCCCGCCGCGGGCAGCGCTGAGGCAGCTTCCCACCGCCGCCGGGTCAGGCCCCGCACCGCGACGGCACCTACCGGGTTAGGAGAGCCCAGACCCACCGCGCAGCCCGGTACGGAGCAATCCCCCAACCACCTCAGCCGACTCCAGCTGCCGCCCCGCTGAGAGAACGCAGGCGGTGGGAGGAGAAGCCGCCCCGCCGAGGGGAGGGAGGAGGCGGGAGCCGGGCACCGGGGCCGCCCCTCGCCGCCCGCCGCCCTGGCAAGGCACCGCCTCCTGCTCCCTCAGCGGCCTTGTGGGCACCCGCTGCGCCATCTGACGGCACGGCGGCGCGGGGACCCTACCAGATGCTTTATTCCAGTGAGAAAACCGATGAAAATCTGAGCAGAACCCCCAGCTAACACCGTTAGCAATGGGGGAATCCCGGGGCGAGTGGGGACAGGAAGGAGAACGGGTGTGCAGGTCTCCAGGGCGCTGCTCGCAGGAGCGCCATCCAAATTTGCTTTCATTTCTGTTCCCGTTGGGTGTGGAGCTGAAAGGAGGGGGTGTCCTGGGGCAGGTGCTCCCGTGGGAAGCACCCCGAAGATCCCAGCCCCGAGAGAAGGCACAGGGAGCAGAGGTGGGCAGCGACCACGGGGCCAGCCTGCACTTCACGTTGGTCTTTTCAGCTAAATTAAATGGCAGGATTATGCATCAGATTTCACGTTCCAAAGACCACGCTTCCTCAAAAAACCCACATTTGCATTTTTCCTAAAACAACGGCTTTCTGGATTGAAAATGCCCATGTTTAAGCTTATCCTCAAGCTAGAATCTGTGGAAAATTTAAACAAAACTCCTTATCCCTTCATGAGTTACATGGAAATTAATGTAAATAGGTTCTGTCTTAATTGTATTACTTGGCAGCCTGCAAAGAGTCTGCCTTTTTTACCGCTGTTCAATCCCTTATTCATGTAAATAATTCTCATTAGTGTTTTTTACCATGAGTAGGGGTTACAGAGAGTGGAAGATGTGCGTACGTCCTTCGTGACAGATGGATGGTCTATTGCAGCATCACAGACAGAAAAATGCACAATCCCTATGCTCTCTGAAGAGAGCAAAAAAACACTGCTGCAATGCTAGTGCTGAGATTATCTTCCGAAGGAAGATTACCAATGTTTAATTAAAAACACAGAGCAGATGCTCTGACTCTCTGCCAGGAAAACCCGCCTGCCACCACCATTACTTACATAAATTAAACTGTGTCTCAGCGTGAGGACTGGAGGGAGCAGCACGCGTGTGCAGGAACACCACCTGCAATTTGAGGGCACCTGTAATTTTGTCACTAATTTCCAGCACCATGTTGAGGGTGCAGCCCTGGTTAGAGAATGTCAAGCAGACACTTGACTGAGCCCCCGTTTAAAGCTGCTTCCTAAGGGCACATTTTTTCTCAAATTTGTGCAGAGTTTAAACTCAAAACACGTTTGCAATGTTAGTGATTGTGCAGAAAAACTCTGGAGGTCTGTTCATCTCCCAGCTGCACATCACTGTGGTAAATATTAGCAATTATCAATAACTGAGCACTTTTGCCCCATGAGCACCAGAACCTGCATCTCCTCATTTCTCATTCTGCTGTCAGCCCAGCTGAGCACCCCGAGGAGAGCAGCACCCAGCAGGGCTGATGTTGGGATGCTTCATGGCAGGGCCTGGGAAGAGCACAGACTCATCAAATGAATTCTGAAGGCCTAGGAGAAGCCAGATGTCTGGTTCCCACTGTGTGAAAATGTGTTGATAATGGTTAAAAAATCACCACCTGCCATGGTAGGCTACTGATAACTGTGGAATGCTGTAACTGGTGTGATACATGAGCACAACTGAACATGTCATGAGAGTAGCTCGTTTTAAACTCAGGCAAATCATGGAATCATTAAGGTTGCAAAAGACCTCCAAGGTCAAGACCAACCTTTTACTGAATCCCACCATACCCACTAGACTGTATCACAAAGTGCCACGTCTGCTTGTTTTTTGAATACTTCCTGGGATGGTGACTCCACCGCTTCCCTAGGCAGCCTGTTCCAATGCTTAATCCACTCTTTCAGTGAAGACATTTTTCCTAATACCCAACCTGAACCCCCACGATGCAGCCTGGGGCCATTTCCTTTTGTCCTGTTACTTGAGAGGAGAGACCGGTCCCCACCTTGCCACAACCTCCTTTCAGGTAGCTGCAGAGAGCCTCCTTTTCTCGAGGCTAAACACCCCCAGCTCCTTCAGCTGCTCCTCACAGGACTTACCCTCTAGACCCTTCACCAGCTCTGTTGCCCTTCTCTGGACACAAAATACTCGGCATTGTTTTGGACTAAAAGGAACCCAGTGGCACACGGCTGTCTTCTGCCATAATTCCTCCTGGAGAGCATTCTGCTCTCTTACGATCATAGATTATGCCTTCTCAAGCTGCACATTTCTCATGCTTTTAAATAAGCCAGTTCTGCTACCCTGGTGCAAGGGTGTACTTATTCCCAGGTTTAAGCCTCGGGCTTTTCTTCTCTATAACATTTTCTTAAAAGAACCATCAGTGATGATGAAAAACTAAAGACATGTTGAAATCAGGTATAGGCCCAGACATGCTGTATCTTCCAGTTTTAGTTTGCTATTTATACATTATGTGTTACATCCTTTAAACTTAAAGAGTTCGATTCACTTTTTTTTTTAATATTAAAAATTAATTTTGAAATGGCTACCTAGGAAATTAGTGGCCTGCTAGTCTAGTATGTTATTCTTCCATTGAGTATGTTCAGCACTGCATGTATTTTTTCCAAGAGCACTGTAGCTTGTAAAGTTTCAGTATGCTCATTTTAAATAAGGTTCCCTTTAGAAATCATTCCTCTAGGGAACTGTGGTTTTTGAAAGGAAAAAGGAAAGCACATCCCATATGATATCAACTTTTGGAGCAATTTTATTCTGCATTCATTTAAATCTGCAGATTTAATACTTGCCTTTAAATCAGTCAATTCCCTGACAATTTGTGCCCTCATACTCCTGTAACAATCTGGTCTTACAAGGTAAATCAAGTTGGTCACAAACCTCACTCCAGCTATATGGCAGGTGCATGTAACACACATACCTTGAATTTCCTGGAGCACCAATGTATGATTTTCTCCAGGAAGAAGGGCAATGGTAGACATAATTTTTCCATATTGTTTTAATTGCATGGTCTTGATATTTTTAGCTCTGTCCACAAAGTAATTATAGAAATTTCTCCTGCAGGCCTCCCAGAACATGAGAATTCATCTTTCTACTCACCAGTGACAGGCTGAATCTGGCTCTGGATGCCAAACCCAGCTCTCTCATTGAGGTGGACAGGAAAAGCACGTGCTCACACCGTGCCCGAGCTCAGTGGCAGCAGGTAAGCGAGGCACCAATGCGGCAGGACAACAATCTGCATACGGGCAGCCCCGGCCACCAGCTGCCAGCGAGATAAAGGCAGCCGGGGCCTCCCGTGTTGGGTGGGAATGGTTCAGCTGAGGACACACTGCCATGCCAAGTGAGCAGCTGCCTGGGAAGGTCACTGGCCTCGCAGCGAGCTGGCAGCTCTGGGGCAGCACATGTGCTCTGGTGGGCCGGAGGCGACTGCAGCGGGCAGGGAAGGCAGTGGGTGCCTGATACAGGGCAGGACGGACCCTCTCCTTGGCTGGGAGCTGTGTGCAGACCTGCTATCGCGGCTGCGAAGGGACCGGCCAAGGCCTACCCTCGAGCCTGCGTGACCACGGCACAGCCATCACTGGGGCTGCGGATCCGTGCCGCCGGGCAAAGCCCTTCTGAGGAGCAGCTGGAGCTGATCCACCACCGGTGCACTTGTTGTGGGGCACAGACCGCATGGCAGCGCTTTGGCGAGATGCTGGCCTGGGCCTGCCGCGGACAAGGTGCCCCGAGGCACGGCCCGACAGCCGAAGCCCCTGGAGAAGAGGGGGCCGAGGCTCAAAGTCTGGCCGAGCCCGGGAGAGGGAGCCGGAGCCGGAGCCGGAGCCGGAGCCGCGCTGCGCGTCCGGCTGAGCGCGGGGGCCACGTGCGCGGGCAGCACTGGGCGCGGGGCAGCGGCGCCACCTGTCGGGCGGGGGCGGGGACTGCGCTGGGCCGGGCCCGGCGGCACCGCCGCAGCCGCAGGCACCGAGAGCGCCGGGCCTGGGCCGGCGGCAGCAGCGGCGTTCCCGGAGCGCAGCGGGCGCTGCAGGCGGTGTGGACGGGTGGGCAGCATGCACGGATGGACGGGGAGAACGGCGGCGCTGCCCCCGAGAAAAAGGCCTGGCGGGCGCCTGAGCAGCCAGGCGGTAGCGTGGCCGAGGGGTCTAAGGCGCTGGATTTAGGCTCCAGTCATTTCGATGGCGTGGGTTCGAATCCCACCGCTGCCAAGCTGTTTTGTCCCCGCCGCGGCGGCTCCTTTTCGTCTCCCGCGCACCGGGAACGCGGGAGCCGCCGGCGGGGGCGGCCCGGGGCCGGCACGGTAACACCGTCGCTGTCCGGGCCGGACACGCCGCCCGCGGGGCGGTGGGTGCGGGTCTTGGCGGTCTCATTCTTTAAAATCAATAATAGAAGTTGTGGTATGTGCTAGGGAAAAGGGATTATCCACTGTGTGAGCCTCTTGTTTAAAGAATAAAACGAGAAACACTGTAATTTTCAGTGGTTCTGCCTTTCCGCCCTGCTTTTTGGGTTACAACACCCCGACCTGCGGGCCTGGCACCTGGGCTTTGCGGCCTGCCCTGGACTGAGGGGAGGTGCCAGTGTTTGCACCTTCTCCAGAATTCTCAAATCCATCCATGATTACTCCACTCTAGACCATGATTTCTCAAGCTCTCATCCCTAGTCCTTTCCCAAGCTCTCTTACTGTTCGCATCTTGCTCTTGATTGTTCCTTCTCCATGTTACAGGTTGGAAAGATGCAGATGGGAAGGAGATTTCTCTGATAAATTCCCGCTGTGAGTAGTGGATGGGAAGGAGCCGGAGCCTCCCTGACCGTGCTTTTAGGTCCATTGTAGCTGAATAGTAATTTGAAAAGCACATTGTTCACTTTAGCTGCTGCAGGGATTTGCTCAGTGCAAGTGCTGTACTTCAGAAATGTGGTGCTTTAAGTTCAGCTGAGAAGCAACTGAACTTTGTTAGTTGTTACCCTTAACTATAGGAGGGGAAGGAAGTACAAAGATCTGTGCAACCCATAATGGCAGATTCCTCTACTGTGACATAAATACACTTAACTAATGTAACTTACTTAGTAACTTCCAATTTAACTAAAATACCCAGTTTTGACCTGTGATAAACCCTACCAGCGCGTAGCCCCTAGCTCTGCACCAGGGGCAGGGCAGGGAGCAGTTCTGGGACGTTGTGCAGAAGCACAGCATGGACTTCAGCAATGTTTGAAGTACACTTTTATTTTCCCTCAGATGCGGTGATAGAGCTAATTCACAAAATCACACAATGAGAAGTCTCTGTAGGCCTGGTGTGTGTTATTTGCAGAAATCTGTTCTGTCTGTCCCTTTGTTTGTTCCTCTGTTCCCCAAGGTAGTGAATCATGACAGAAGCTGTGGTCAGTCTTTCTCCTTATTTCAGCCGTTTTTCTTTGCTGGTGAAGCACTGCGGGCTGTCTGCAGCTCTTGTTCTTTCTGCAGGTTCTCATTTACTTCAGCAATCAATTCGGAAAGTTTTGGTTTGAAATAGAGGCAACAATCTTGACTCTAGTTGTGTTTCGGTGATTTGGCAATTATTGTTTACTGCATTTTAATTTCTCGGGTCCAGCCACTGATCTGTTACGATTTTGTTTGTAAATTTAAAAGTAGCTGCCTGTTTGTTGCACTGTGCCAGTAACTATTGTGGAGGTTAGAATGATCCGGGTAGCAATACTGTGACTGTGCAGTTTATGCAGGTCAGTGCCTTCTTTCTTTAAAAAAATGCAAAACTGAAAGGCTACCAAGTGTTAAAGAAAGAAAAAACAAAATTAAAGTAACAATTAAAGTAAGGAAAACATTGAGGAAGAGGTAATAATTCGAGGTTTGTGGTCTGGATTTAATGTAGTGGTCCACAGAGTCAGCAAAGTCGTACTTCAGTGGGCGGTACCCGAGCTGAGCCCGTGCCTTGTCTATTCGAAACGTGTGAGTTACAGAAATGTTCTGTACCTACAGGGCAAAAGAGTCAACATACAAAGCTATGAATACACAGGCAACTGCAACAAACTCTAAATGGTAGTCAAGACACAGTTAAAGGAAGTGTAAAATATAAAAAACCCCCACAACATTGTACCAATGTCCTGTGAGTATCGCACACATTATTTTTAAAATTGTCCCCTCAAAAGGAGATTCTTGAAAGGACAAAGAGGCATTAAAAGATGCAAAGTAGAATCTGTAAACATCCACAAAAAATGTTGTGCAATTGTTCTCTCGCTTAGGTACTCAAAGAGGCAGATCAAAGCCTAAAGGCCCAGCCAAGCCATACAGGATACTGGCACTTGGAAGAGAGGAGCTGAAGAAGCCTCTCCCAGATTGGAAGCATAAGCTCTTTTCAAAAATCATGGCAAGAAGCAGAATATATTGCCTAAATTGTACACAATGCATGGATTTGCCTGAGAAACTGGAGGCTAAAGTAGCGCTGGGTGAATTTTACTTTCTACCGACTTAATCTTAAAAGTCTCCCTCATATTAACATGTATGGATCCCGTGGGAATTAAGGGGAGTTTACAAACACAGACTTTACCTCATTTCTGGTCAGCAGTGGGGGCAGGTCAACAAATGGTCTCAGAATCGAATGAAGGTATTCCATGAATGTGGCTGCATAACAAAAGATTTCTGCTTGAGGTAAGAACAGTAAGTTGCTTTGCCATATCTCACACTGTAAATGCTTGTGAAGGATAATCACAGACCTGAGAGCTCGGGGCACCATTACTAACACCATCAAGACTACTTGCTCACAAGGGGCTGGATTTAATCTTAATTATTGTGCTTGTGGGAAAAGGGTTTGGATGGGTGGGCACAGATGCAGTGAAAAGGTCATGTGGCTTCATAAAAAATATGGCAACAGAGAGCTCAGTTGGATTCTGTCTGAGCTGCACAGGGGGTTGATTCCGGAGAGAACAAGACATTTACCCATGCAGCAAAGCAGATACTCTTCAGCATATTTCATAAAGTCATGGAGGTTTACATTTAACTTTTTTTATAATTAACTCCACAAAGTTATAAATCTGTTAGGTCCTATGTAAAACCTGTTTTAGTGGGACTTGAATAAGAGACCATTTTGGTTTCAACATACTGCACAGAGCTGAATTTCACACTGCTGAACACTAGGTGAGCCCACAGCATATTATTTTTATACATGAAAATGAAAATTGTGGGCAAATAAAATAAAGCAATATTATGTTACAATTAGGAATGAGGGTAGCATGGACAGGAAAGAGAAATGTTGATAAAATATTTTACCTGATGCATAAACTAAGGAAGTAGGAATACGTATCCATGGCTTACTGCAACCTAATCTATCAAACTGAAAAAAATTTAAAAAAACAATTAAAAACTCCAGAAACTTCAAACAAGTTTTAAAGTTGCAATATAGAAGATATTTGTGGAAATGTTTACTGTTAAAACAGAAAAAATAATGATTGCTCTTACTATTTTTAATTTTTAAGGGGATTCCAGTTAAATGTCACCCATAGACACTATGCCATTTTCAAATGTCAGTCTTAAAAGAAGGAAAAAAAATTATAATAATTACTTGAAATGTCATGGTGTGCTGGTACCTAATTTAACATCATGACATGTTTAGGATTTTGAGCCTATCATTAACAATAAAATGGTATTTTGAAACAAATGAACAGTTGAATACTTAAGACTTGTATTTTTTGCCCACCCAAAGTACCCATTATTCCTGTCTGCATGCCCCAAAAATGAAGACAATAACAGCTCAGGGTGCTGGTGTAGCTGGTGAGTCCCTTGGCCTCAGGGAAGAGATTTGCTTCAATGTAGTATTTTGGGTGAGCTTTGTTACAGTGCTAATCACACTGAAATTCAAGCAGGAATTAAACCCACATTCAGAGAGTTCCATGTGGAACTCACACCCAAAGCAAACATACAAAATGTAACATGCACACAAAAGCTGGAGTTGCACACAGTTAAAGAAATTGATGCATTTGAAGATTAATATTGCACATACAAGTGGAGTCAACCATTCAAAAAGGTTGGATTTTTCGCCGTCATGGATGAAATACACCTGGCCACTCTGTTAAAGAGGTAGAGAAGAGACAAGTCAGCAAAAATAATACTGCATACAAATTGACTTCTTTTTCTTTATCTCACTCCTTATGAATAGCTTAAAAATGATACAGCAATATCAAATATGAGTGGATGCACACACAAGTCACAAACTCTCTGCTTGTGTTTCAATCAGTTGCGCTGCTGTGTGCAACGAAATTGGTGACCAAGGGGTTCGTGTGATTAACATGCCCTGGAATAAATGATTTATTGTAGATTTGCCTGTACTGACTGTGCAGAGACACCACTGGAGGTGGTGCTGGATCTCACTGGTGCTGCTGGCAGGTGTCCACCAAAGGGTGGGACACGTTCTCTCTGGGTCTAGTTAAGGCTCATTGGAATCCAGAAGACTCCTCTGTAGCCAAGGTCTACATTCCTGCTTCCCTTTTGCTTTCAGGGTTTTAGAAAAAGTAGTTTAATCTACTTTGAAACTCTGTCTAATTTACTCTCAGGGCAGTGCTTCCAGGTGAATAAAAACCTGTATTTACGAGGAGGAGAACAGTTGTAACTGTTTTTGAAAGCAATGAACCTAAATGAAATGTGCCTCTCTTGGCACATGGTATGGGAAGAACTGACCATCACAGTTTAGAACATTAAATCTGGATCTGTACAGGGGAATGGGACGAATCCGCCTGAACTTCCAGTTTCATTTCCAACACGGCAAACACTCTTTGCTCATCTTCCAGAAATGACAAATACTGCATTTTAAAAATGCAAAGATGGAGCTATTCTTACAGAACTGAATATTCCATCTCTGAACCAACACCAACAGCTAACACTGTGCCCCATCCCGCATTGCTCATAGGTTTATCAGCTGAAAACACAGACCACAACGTAAGCTGAAGGACAGTAACACTGATGACTGCAGTGGTTACTATAGCACAGGATACAGTGGTGGGATCCACTGTCAAATGAAATCTGTGGTGCTTTTACTGTGAACTTACAGCTATGTAGCTCTTTTGAGGGGTGAGAGCTTCAGCAGCCAGAATGTGAGCTTGTACAAAATTCTCTACATGTATCCAGTTCATTTGAACAGTAGGGTCCCCAAACTTGAAGCTAAGTAGCCGTCTCTCAATAATCTTCTGTAGACATAAACAAACATGAAACCAAAGCAAAATGGGTTTTAGAATGAGGTAAAGTGCACTTTCTTGTCCGGCTAAATGTAGGTTTATCTCTACTTTAAAAAAAATAAATAAATGAATCAATGAAAAATATTCAAGGGAACTGCTCATGAGAAAATGTCCAAAGATGTATTGCAGTATGTCCTGAATTTACAAAAAATACAGGTCTGTTCTAGGGATAAGTAAAATACTGTATGGAAAGGTAAGATACACTTCTAAGTGAATCAAAAGTATTCACTAAACTGGGTCAAATTTACCAAATAGCTTTGGCTAGGAAAAACTGGAAGGTACACTTTGGCTGGAAGGAAAGTGTCTCAATTTCCATTGAATAGGTAAATTTTAGAAATTGCAAAACATGATAGTTGCACAATGCCTTAAAACTGGCTCAAAACAAATAAGCTCAAAATCAAATAGACATTTTAAAATATTATATTTTTAAAGGGGCTAAAAAACCCATCTCAGATTTAACTAAAATGACATTTTGCATTCTTAAAATTATTTACAAGATGATAAAGTATATTTTGGCTGACTCTAATATAATTTTCTACCTCAGCCACAAACTAAAAATATTTATTATGTGGTCAACTTGAATCTATAATTTCCTGAAAGCTGTGTATAACTGTGTAAACTGTATAACACTAATTCTTTTAAAATAACTGGCTCACAAAATTCTACAGGGATCATGTTCTAAACGTCATCTGTTGGCCCTGCAGTTTAAAAGCAAGTGAAAAAGAGTAAAATGTGAACACCTCAGCTGCTGCCCTTCAGTAACCTGTTGTACCAGAGGGTGCTTCCAGCTCTGGAACTTGCTTCATTGGACAGTGAAAGCTGTTAATAGTTGAGACTGGAAATAAGATATTTTGCTGTATCCCTTTTCATTAATATTTTAAACCATTTGGTGTAAGTTGCATGTAAACAGACATTTGAAATATCATGGATTGGCCTGAATCTTACAGTAATCATTAAATTATAAAGCTGGATTTTCATGTGTTTGTATTTAAAAAAAAAAAAGGCTTTTAAAATCTACACTCTTTACAGATATAATGCTTGTTAACAGAAGTTATAATATCCTCGGCAGACAATTGAATTGTTGAATTGCTACCCAGTAAGAGCAGCCAATTTATAATAAAAATAAGTGATGCCCCTTTCAGCTTTTTACCCATATCATAGAAAACTCAGCTGGTTAAAAAATTCTAGTGACATACTGCTAGCCTTGGCAAGTGTCTCTGCTCTTCTGGTCCATAGATTCCTGGTGGACGAAGAACACACGTATGGAGTATTCCACCTCCTAGAACATGGGATAAGTCCTTTCGTAAGAGACCTTGACATGACTACATTATATGTTTGTATCAACCAAAGTCTGTGGCAGCAGAATTTACTCTGAAATAAATTAATTTCGCTACCTTAAAAAACAATACAGACCAAAAGGTGCTGCATTAGTAGTTGGATATTAAGTTGGGAGAATCAGAGCATGCAAAATAGCAAGATAAGATTCAGAGAAGTCTTGCAAGCATAGTTGTGTTGCTAGAAAATACCAGATATTTAAAAATCACTTTCTAATCAGTCCCTTGTCCCTGTGCCAGAGCAGTGAATGAATGTGCCAACTGTGGTGATGAGTTTGCTGAAGTGAGCAGGTTATTTGAAAATATATTGGATAGTGGAATGAAACCAACTAATCCCACGCAAAATTATTGATGGGAGCAGTGACATATTAGCAGTACAAGGTAGAGCTGAAATGTTCCCTCAACAGCAGGTGCAGCTCCCACTGGAGGGAGGTAGAAGCTCTTGACAATTTCAGTGGGATCATAACAATCCAATCTTCCCAAGTACATCAGTTGGCTATTTCATCATCTGCTAATAACTGTTCTTAATAGTGCTTGTAAACATATAAAATACTCCATCCTGCTATGGCACAGGATCAAAACGGGATGTTTGGAACACTGAGTGGTTCTAATTTCATTGACAAATGCAGAAATGTGTATTGGTGCTGAAATTAGGAGGGGCTTTGATGTGAAGAGCTGCTAAGGAAATAAAGGGAAAAAAACCACCCTTTCTTACTTTAAACCAAATAATTTTGTTGAGCTGGAGTTCCCATCATGGACTTTCTATCTCTTATAGCCCTCTGCAAGTATCAAGTGAAGAGTCTTTTCTGTAAGTTGTCCACAGCTAAATTTAGCTCAGTATCACTTGGTCACATAGAATCATGTTGCACTTTACATTAATTTGTTTTGCACTGGCAGTTATAGTATCTCACAGGTGAGCTTAAGTATTCAAGTGTATAACTGGCTTCCTCAACATGGAAAACTTTGGGAAGCACTAATAAATAATTCCAGGCTCTAGGCTCAGGTGGCTATTTCAGATTTTAATATATAACTTGAGGGGGTGTGTGGTACGTAACAATTGAATCAGCATTCATGTTTTACTTATGTTGCATGAGACAGTGACATTAAACACTTGGTTTTGTTTAATTTATAGCTTTCTTGTTATTTTCATTAACATACTGAACTTACTGCTACCATGCTAAAACCCTTTACAGACATCATGGGAACTTAAAACCAATTAAAAGTAACTTTTAAGTGAAAATACTTTTGTTTGTGAGAGAGGGTTGGTAAGTTAATTTCATAACTGCTGGGCAATCTTATCTACTAAAGATTGATACAGGACACAGGATTTTGGGGAGGAACAAGAAGAGGAGGAGTAAATTCTACTATGAATTCATGCTCAGACAAAAGTACCTGCTAGTGGAGATCCATTAGCTGCTAGTATCATTTGTTCTGCAATTGATTTGGTTCTGGAATAATGGTCAACGAGCTGCAGAGAAAAAGCAAATACATTTGTATCTGTTCCTGAAATGACAGGGCAGAGAGGCATCTCTTCTTCACTAGCTTTTACTTAGCAGATGGCAACAAATACCTCAAAATACAGAAGTTGTGGGGTATTAGGTTTGGGGTAAAACACATGAATATTTCTAGGGTAAGGAAGCATTTTTGTGTATGCAAATCTGCTTAATTAATTTCAGCACATTTGAGAAGCAGTAAATATATGTATGCTTTGAATGCTGCCAGGAATGTAATTGATCACTACTTTGTAATCTGGATTTCTTCAGGTAACGGAAAAGTCAAAAGCCAAGTTTTGAAGTCATTACACTTGGTCTGAAGTATCCTGCTACTTCCATGTGGCATTGTCCCAGAGAAAATGTTATTTAAAATGTTATTTAAAATATTATTCGTATTTTATCTCCATCTCTACTTCTTGAAAGACTGTGAAGTACTTGATGGAGAGAAGAGGCACGCAAAAAACAACTGTGTATGCAAAGCAGCCAGAAGTACTTTCTCTTATTTAATGAAATGCAATAAAACCATATAAAAATAGGCTGCTTTTCTAGATCAGCTCTACATTCAATATATGTCATCCTCAATAAGGCAAAACCAAAAAAATCATGTTGATAATAAATAGCTAAAGAGAAACCAAGCCATATAACACAATCCTCATGTCCAGGTGGAATATCCCTGATGTTAATGCGACATTGTGCAAGTTATTTTCCAAAATCAAGGCCTTAATAGGAAAACAAAGAAATATATACTTGATGTATATAAAACTGATGTGCCAAGGTTGTGAATAGCATCTTCAAAGAGTGTAAAGAGTTTTCTTTTTTCTCTCATAGAATCACTGAATGGTTTGGGTTGGAAGGCACTTCAGCAATCATCTCATTCCAAACCGCTCTTCCATGGGCAGGGACACCTCCCATTAAACCAGATTGCTCAAACTCTCATCCCAGCTGGCCTTTCCTGTGCCTGGATTCTGGCATCTGGCAAAACGCTGTCAGAAAAACCCCAGGCTTTTTCAGAAACACGAAAGTAAACAAAGAGGAAATTTGAAAACACAATACAACAAAATACCTTGTCAATTGGGAAGTATTGCAAAGATTCCTCATCCCCGTCTTCAATAGGAAGCCCTCCAAACACCACATTCACTGAGCTGGTGTAGATCAGCCGAGGGATGTTTTGTTGTTTGCAGGCTGTAGCAATGTAAAAAGTCAATTGCTTTACTGGAAAATTGTATGGGAAAAAAGTTTGTGTGACGCTTTTTCTAACAAAGTATCAAACCTTAAAAGAGAAAATCCTTCCATTCTGTGACTGGGTGAGTTGAAATGCAAAGCATAGGATATTTAAAGGGAAGACATCAGTGTAGAAGCAAGTGCTTTGCTCTCTGGCACATCCTGAGCTGGGTGCCAGCACTGTGCCTCAGGAGAGCTTCTCCAGCCTGCTGAGCTGGGTGTCAGGGCAGAAGTCCTGCTTCAAGGGCTGCTCACTGCCTGTGCACAAGTTACTAGCAACCAGTTTAACTGCTACAAAATACACAGGGAACTGGTTAACTCCTTACACGGATACAGATTCTGACATCAGTCAAACACGGTGTTGAAAAGCTGAAGTAGTTGAACGACAGTGCTGGCTCTCATATCACATCTTGTGGCAGAATTGAGCATAAACCCCCCCATGATGTGTTTCCTCATCTTCTGCCAACAATGTAAAGTAGTTGGTGACAAGTAGAGTTGGTAACAAAAAGGCTAACTGGCTTTCTCTAAATGGTATATGATATTTGATATGCTGTTCTAACACCTAATGGCACAGTTAAATACCTACCGTTAAGGATGAATCTTGTCCCGTTAATGTTTACAGATTCAATCTCTTCTTTATGCAACTAAGAAAAGAAAGAAATTGTGCAGTTTTAAATAATAATACTTATTAAATTCAATGGAGGATGTTATAAATATCCCCAAATGAACATAATTTAGTGCTTCGATTATTAAAAATGTCATTTAGACTGCTGTTTCAGACTTAAAGAAGTCGAATCATAATTTTTAAACTGTACCTGTATTTTTCTTGTATTTTTACAGACTAGTTTGCTTGAAGCAAAGAGAATTGTGGTGCTTCTAAAAATGTATGTCCAGTTGTTATATGTCTTGCAGCATAAATATCTGTGTTTCAGTAGCACTTCAGTGACCAGTTGCCTCCAAACAGAGCAATTCCAATTATGCATTGCTCAGTGGCAAACAACTTTGAGTGAGCTGTTCTATCCAGACAGGGTAATTACTAAAGTTCCTCTTATTAAATAAGGTAAGAAAGGGTTGTGTTTGTTTGTGTGTGTGTGCTTGTAACTCTAATTATAAAATTGTGACTCCGAGTCCTACATCAAGTGCATCCTTACAGCTTTTTACCCAATGGCAAACAATTAAAGGCTTGAAATGCTGTTATTGTTATAATTCAGATATATCAAATAATTAATAATTTAGTTCAGATTTTGTTCTTCCTAGTGACCTTACACCTAGGAGATCCATGTGAAGGTTTAGGGAAGGATCAGGGTTTTGGAGGGAACAAGCCTCCCTTGTCCTTCCTTTTGTCTTCACAACATTTCAGAACTTTGTGATGCCATTTCCATCTCAAACACCTTCCCAGGGTGCTGGTGGAGACTCTAATGGAGAGGAAATCACTCTGCAAGCAGCCTGCTTGCAGCTGGCACTCCAGTTTGCACAGTACCAAAACACCAGGGCAATATGAAAAGATAAAATCTGTCATACAGTGTTACAGCATCAAGTCTCTCACCCTCAGTGTGGGCAGTCAGACAGAAAAACCAAAACTATGTGGACTCACTTGCTCTGTTCCTGACATTCCATATGAAGCTACATGAAACACACAGTCGGCCCCTTCACAGGCTGCAAGTATGGCATTGTAATCCCTGATGTCTGTCTGTAATACATAAGAAAAGACATTTGATTTGAAATCAAAGCTGCAGGTGAGCATTTGTCATACAGTGGGTTAGCACAGAGGGAGTCCATCTATATAATGCATATATAGAACTGTGCTTGCTGTACAAAACTCAAGGACTCAAAACTGGGCACACCTCAGTACTTGCTGATAATTATACTTTTCTTCCATACAACCCAAAGGACTTTAAAGTCATTCATTAAGGTTCACAATACTCCTGAGTTTATTGTACAGGTGGTTAAACTAAGGCCTAGATGAGGGCAGGATCCTGAGGAGTCAGGAGTGAAACTGCTCCGCTCATTACAGGTTTCGCTGGTTTCTTGATTTCAGATATACTAAAATCCATTCACCAAAACTCATGTGGGATATTCACACAGTTAAAAAGGTTACTGAAATTTGAAATAATTGGCAATTAGGTATTTGGATTTTGTGAAAACTAGTAAGACATTATGGAAAAGACATTATGGAAAATGAAATAACTTTGACTGTTTGGAAAAGTAGTTGTATCATACCTGGATCCACACCACTCCATTGGGAATCAGCCACATAGGCTTGTGTATGTCACACAGAACAACGGAAGCTCCTATGTTGGCAAGAGCACATCCCAGCTTGTATCCACAATAGCCACCGCCTCCTGTCACCACGGCTCTCATACTGATTTTACTGCGTGTTCCAGCATTTCTGTTCCATTTGCAGTCAGAGATTCCGCGAGAGGGTGTTGCTACACTCATTATAAGTTTTGTGTCAATGAAATACTGCCTGGAACTACCAGATACGTGTAACAATTCCTCCTACATGGTGAAAATTGCTCCATAGCACTCCTGGATGCAGACAATTTCAGGGAATTTCATGTTAACAAGATCTATTCACAGCAGCAAAATCTGACTTTAATGCAACCTGTTTAAGAGAGATAAAGACAAAAGCAAAACAGAATTTACAGTCCCCAGTTTACTGCCAAGACAGACATCTGAGAGAAGTGGCATTTCCAGCTTCTTTCTAAGCACCAGCAGCTGAACGTAAATTAAGAATATGCTGAGTTGTTATCATTGGCAGTGCTGGAGTTGAGATAGATGAGGGTTTCAGGAGGGAAGAGGGATGCCTGATCCTTATGTTATAACTTTAGAAGGTGTGTCAGAGAACAAGGCTATCAAATCCCTCGCTTTTGAGGGGAACTCGAATAAAATAGCTGCTGTGCTATAGAAAGGGTTAATAACTGCATTAAGAAAAAGTAATCGTGAATCACGTTATTCCCTGAACATGGGGGTTCTTGCCCTTCCAGGGGTTCCTCACCGGCAGTCAGGACATGTCAGAGGCTGTGGCTACCGACTCTCTCCGACACCCCCGTCCCTGCCCCGGCCGCAATTAAACATTCAAAGCCACCCGAGCCGCGCCAGGNTGGGGCCGTTGGGCCCGGGGCCGCCGGGGCCGGGCGCGGGCAGCGGCCGCGGGAGCCGCTCCGGGCGGCAGCCCCCGGTGGGGTCCCGCAGCATCCCCGGCGCCCTCTCATCCCGCAGCATCTCTGACATCCCACCGCACCCCCAGGCTCCCACAGCACCCCTGGGTCTCACTCATCTGGCAGCAGCTTTGGGATTGCCAACTTCCCTGAGATAGCGCACATCCCACAGCATCCCTGGGATTCTGCTCGTCACACGGCATCCTGGTAGTCCACAGCATCCTAGGGAATCCCACAGCATGTCACGGTATTCCCGGGTTGCCAGAGCGTCCCTGGGATCCCAGAGCATCCTATGGTGGTTCTTACCTCCAAGTGTCTTCACCCAGCTGTGACTGCTGCCCAAAAGCATCCTGTCGGTAGTGAGGGCTCCGGCCACACTGAGGTACCTGTTGAACAGGTTGTTCAGGAAAAAAACACCACTTCCTGCCTACTGGTTGGACAGTCGGTGGCGGGACATGGCTCAGAGAGATGCAGAACTTCTGAGACACCTGCAAAACAGCAGGAGTTCCCAAAGAGGCGCAAATAAACAAACAGGCACTAAGGTCCCTTTCCACCTGAGCCTCCCTGTGGTCATTCGAGCCTGGGAGGGTGTGAAAAGGGTCAGGAGCTGCAGAATTTCAGTTACCCATTCCAGGCAAAAGTTAAGCTTTGAACACGTTTACCTCTTTCCTTACAGCTGTGCCGTGTCTGAACGTTCATTAAATTTTAATCACTTAAAGACACACTGCCGTCGTGTTAGAACAGGAGTAAATCAAACAAGAGCCAGCTTAAACTGAGACTCGGTAAAGACCCGCAGAAATAGCAGAGCTGGCTATTCCCAGCTGGTACTGAGGATTGTTTTAAAATCCCAAATACTGCATCTGTAAGAAAGATAAATCAATGTACTGAAGCCAGTTATTGTTAATCAGTGCTGTTGTAACAGTGATGTAAAAAGCATCTTACCCAAAATAACAAACCACAGGTTTGGTGTTACAGGACTGAAATGATGGGACTCCACAGGGACTTCCAACCACGAAGCCA
Organism: Struthidea cinerea; assembly: GCA_013397865.1. Taxonomy (NCBI): domain Eukaryota; kingdom Metazoa; phylum Chordata; class Aves; order Passeriformes; family Corcoracidae; genus Struthidea; species Struthidea cinerea. The sequence continues at coordinate 1,915,915 of VZTI01001766.1, forward strand.
GTGAATTCCTTGGTTAGTCCTAACTGAGGATCAGCCAAACAAGGTCAGAGCCTGCACTCTTGTTAAAAGTGTTGCTGTCATCTGGGATGCATCCTGAGCTATCAGTCCAGTAAAAGCGATGTGAAAGATTTAGATATATAAATCACTAATTTAGAACCAAATTGAATGCTTGCATGCAGCTAAAATGCTCTCACTGGGAAGTAACTTTACACTTGCAGTTTTCTATTCTGCATTTCTAGGGAGTAAAGGCTTTCACAGTACCTCCTGCCTGCAGCACTTGCTGGGTCAGCTGCAGCTCTGTAGTGATAAATCGTGAATTTAACTGGTTTTAATCAAACTTGGATAAAGGTCTCATATATACAGAGCTTCTTTAAGCTTCCTGTCAACTGCCAGGAATAGGAGAGAGGGCTGAGCAGTGCCCCTACTAAAGGAAGATGTAAAGGAAGATGTACAGTGGGAGCTCACTTTGTATGGACAAGGACAGTCTCCAAATGCAGATCCATAACCAAGCAGACTCTACTGCTTTCACTGCACACAGAACTATTTGTTTAGTGAAAGGAAAAAAAAAACAGAGTAAAACAAATGGTTGCTCACTCAAGCTGCAGTGGTAATTGTGGTTGCTCACGCATTTTCCTGTCACTGTGTATTGTCTTTTACCAGTAACCTTTATTCTTCTAGGGTTGCTGTTAGCTCTCCTGCATATTCTGTAGATTTAGAGTGAGAGACTCTCCATAAACCTACTGGTCTTAAAAATCCTGTAAAATGCTAACAAAAGGCAAAATGAATACAGAGTGGAGATAATCAGATGGCAGAGCTTTTCCATCACTGTCTTCCATGACCTACCGTGGCAAATCCAGCTCTCCTGATTCACGTGGGGAGCAAGAGAGGGAGAGCTCCCTGGTCAGAGCAAAGCTGGTTCCTAAGAAAAAACTCATAACATCTTTAACGTTTGTCTGGGCTACACGTGTAGCACAGGTGGCTCACCTAGTGCAATCCACCCAAGAAGCAACTGATGTAAGCCTTAAGAAAGGGGAAAAGAGAGAGGCTGGATTCTCACTCCTGTGTTGGTCCTTGGCTTGTCTGCTCACCCCAAAATGCAATTCCCTGAACACACAGTGTGTACCAGCACTGCTGCAGGGTTGTGGTGAATGTGACTCCAGGGAGCAGTAACAGCTGGCTGAACTCCCCCCTTCCCAAAAGTTCATTAAAAACAGTATTTGGTTCAGTTATTATTTATTATTGCATTCAAAGCATATTATTTGATTTACAAACACACACAGTGACATTTATTACATTTTTTACAAAGCTTTAGAACAATAAAACTATTTTACATAAATATGATTTTCATTCCTCTAATCACCTATTATTTATAAATATTTACTTTCCATATTTTTTGCACTGTTTCCCAGGTCTTTGTAATTCCTCAGACTAACTGACAGTAGCTGTACCGTAGCTTCATCAGAAGAGTTGTTCAGTCACCCTTTTCTTCATTTGAGCTACTGGACTTGTTACAGCACTGTTGTCCTGTGACAGTTCCTCTTCTTCCAACTTCTCACCCTCCTGAATTATCATTTTTAGAAAATGCTTCCCAGTATGAAACAATCAATTAATGAAGATCCATTAAAAGGATTCCTGCACCTGTTTGTGGTGAACTCCTTTGGTGTAACAGTGTGTTGCTCTTGGGGAATATTTCCTGATACGTCCTATGTTTTCACTTTTGTAGTTGTTTTTTGGGTTATTTTCTTTCTTTCTTAATGAGATCGGAGAGGTGTCATCATTGTAATATGAATAAGAAAGTCCAGAGTGGCTGAGGAATGTACTATGACAAGGTCATTAATACTCAAACAAAATGAGGTTTCCTGGAACAGGTGGGTGGTTATTTGATTTTAGAAGAAAGAAAGAATGATGAAACTTAACAAAATGCCAAAAACAAACACCATTTTAAGGAACGTGTGATCTTCTTGGCAAGTGGGTCTTGTTTTTAGATAATGATCCACAGAATCAGCGAATGAGAATTTCTTTGGTTTGTAACCAAGTTGATTTCGTGCCTTGTCTATTCGGAAAGTGTGAGTTACAGTGACATTCCACACCTAAAATCCAAAAGGACAGTTATGGCAGTGACTTTAATATCCAGTTCTCTAGAACTTGGAGGAAAATACATCAACAACAATAACTACAATGGAAACAGAACAGAAAACAGAGCTGTAATGCCAACAATCCAAAGGGTGTATCACGTCCTCAATGAGAATTTTAGTCAGAAATATGTAAACATTATCTCTTTTTATATATTTACCTCATTTCTTGTCAAGAAAGGTGTGAAGCTAAAAACTGGCTTTAGTATCAGGTGCAGATATTCCATCACAGTGGCTGTGAAATGGAAATTACTTAATGAGACATCTGGGTAACAATAAACTCAGACATTGCTGACATTGTACATCCTGTAATCCCTACTGGTAGAAGGTACTGTTTAATTTATAAAGTACATGATGAGTTTATGACTAGCCTTTAAACTTTATCTGGTATAATTAATTCCAAATGGCACAAGCCATTATTCTCAATTGAAATAATGTTAAGTTAAAGAATTCCTGCAGTTTGGGCCCCTGCATTTTATAAAACCACTATGTAGCTTCATAGGAATAAAAAAAATCAAACAACCCACAATAATTAAGAATATATTTTATTTTTTTTTACCTGCTATATGAGCCAGGAGAACAGGAATATGTATCCAAGGTTTCCTGTAGCCTAATTTTTCAAACTAAAAAGGGTATAAAAGGAAAGAATAACAGAGAACTTGTACCAAATTGAGGGTATCAATGAGGCATGAAAATGGAAAAAAAATAAAAGAGTGTTTATAAAACTTGAATCTAAACTTATTTTTCCAGCTAGTCTTCCTGTCCATACTGGTGGTAAGAAATGCAGTTGAAACCCACTTCTCATTCTTTGGTGTCCACCTCCCACCCTTCATCTGCAATTGTACAGTAAAGGGGGAAAAAAGGCCATTTCCAAGGGGAAAGTGACCCAGACTGGAGTACTGAACTACAGTTAAATACAGGCCCATTGTTCTACTGCAGTCATTTTCTGTAATGGCATTGCAGGATCAAAACTTGGCATGCTCCTAGAATCCCAGCCTGATATTTCTGAAAATACAGTGTTGTGTCTTTTTAGCTTCTAAGATAGGATTCTGAATGGGCTTCCCTTCTGTGCTGCAGCTGATGCCAGGACAAAGGGATAAGCAATGGCTGTAAGAGTCCTGCCAGATGCCAGTGGCAGAGCTTGTGTGCACTGTGGGTTTGCTTCATGAAATGCTGCTGTTCTGCAGCAGGTTCTGGACCTCTCAGCTAAATCCTCTCAAAGCAGTAAGGCCAAACTCCATAGTTACATATATCCAAAACTTCCCTTAACACCAGTGGAACTTTGGGATAATCAGGAGAATAGGACTGAGTTTAATGCTAAGTAATTCAGTAATTCATGTGCACTGAACTTCATTTAGTTGGTCTGGTGTGTCAGTCAGTGACAGGACTTGTGCCCACGCGGTGCTGGGAGCTGCAGGGCTGTGCAGTACGTACCAAAGGCACGATCCACTCAGAGAAGATGACATTTTCACCATCGTGGATGTAATAAGCCTGACCACTCTGGTAAAGAAGCAGAGAAAAACAGTGACAGAACACCGTGCACAGGATGGCATTTTCTGTCTCTCTCATACCTACCTACATGTCATGATTTTGTGAGCAACACGCCGGCATGCACAGGGTGAAGGTACACAGAGCAAACTGCCTTCACTGCGCTTCACAGTGGTGGTAGAGCTCATGATGATTAACCATGGAGCTCAGTTTCCCCCTGTAGTAGCCCAGCTGTTGGAGCATTATGTTCTTCATGATGTGCAGGGCACAGAATTACCTTTGTGAGTGCAACATAAGGGGCAGCACTGACGGCATTTAACAAACACAGCTCTGAGGTCAATTCTGCACGAGGAGTCTGCCCAGCTCTGAGTACCAGCAACACCTGAGCACCCAAGCAAACGTGGGACTCTGGGAATGACATCAATCTAAAACAGCTGCGTGGCTTCCAAGCACTGGACTAACAGAAAACACACGGAGAGATGTTCGCCTGTGTCTACCTGTTGTCTGTTTGTTCCTACCAGTGTAAATGAATCTGGTACCTTCAAGAACTATGAATGCAGCAGCTGCTGCAACGCTGTCAGTTCTGTAATGCTTCACAGTCCTCAGATTGCTCTTGCAATTATGACCAGCAGAACAAAAAGAAAAACCTTTTAAAATTGTCCATTAATTTTGTACATCTGTTTTTGGAATTTTTCAGCTCTGAAAATTCAACTGGAATGCCTCAGAAGGGTTGCTCTAAATTTTATGCATCTAGTATCAGAACCTATTTTCAAGAGAACAGGATATATAGATTTGTGTAATGGTAAATATATTAAGGTAGTTAAAAATACAGTTTCCTCCAGTAACCCGGGAAATTACGTATTTTCAAACCAAACAAAACCATCATCAAGATATGAGCGAAATGTATTTGCATTTGCACTGTCTGTGTGCTTGTGGAGCCACACATTGTTTTAGAGAATTTAGCATATGACTTTTTGGAGACTCTTTGATCTCAAAACATCAAAAATTAAACTTGTTTGAGAACTCAAGCTACTGGGGCACAATGATTATATTGTCTACTTACAGCTACATAGCCCTTCTCAGAGGTGAGAGCCTCAGCAGCCAGTAAATGAGCTTGCACTAGATTTCCTATGTGAACCCAGTTCATCTGAACTTTGTGATTCCCAAACTTGAAGTTAAAAAGTCTCCGCTGGATATTTATCTGTAGAAACAGAAGACGTGAGATAACTACATTATTCCTTTATTATGCAGTATAACACTGATTTTGTCTCAACCCAAATGCTTGGATTTTGCTGTATTTGTGTACAATTGCAACACAAGAAAGGTGTCACAAGAAAAAACCCAACTAGTGGGTGGTTTTGTAAATCAAAGATGGTTGCACTGATAGGCAGTGGCAAAATTTTATATTGACTTTATATTGTTTAGCAGAAACTAAAGTGCATATTTAAAAGAAAATATTTCCATTAAACAACATGCAAACCTACTTCTTTTACCATGGCATTTCAGCCTCCCATTTTCTCTTTTCACTGAAAAGCCCAGCTAGATCCTGGCCCGCAGTGCTGGTTTCCTGCTATTTGTTACCCTGCACCACATCACCTGTCCCTGAGCTTTCACCACCTTCCTGCAGGAATGGTTAAGAACTGCAATCAAGGTACTCCCACTTGTGTTATGCCCTTACAACTACTTGTGGTGTCCTCCAGAGCTGACTACAAAACACATACGGCTACTCGAGGCAGGTGCCGCTGCTCTTCTGGTCCGTAGATGCCCGGTGGGCGAAGCACACACGTGTGGAGCTTGTCCCCTCCTTGGAGAGAGAGCAACAGGTGACTGTCAGACAGCTGGGATAGCAACATATGGCTGACACTGTCATACTGTCTGAATTTTACACTATCAAAATTAAGGCTCAGTCTGACCATTCTGTGTGGTTCGGCTTCCTGGGAACTTGATTTCATTCTCGTGTAAAACTGAATTCAGTAACAGTGACAGACCTGAGCTTAGCAGCCTGGAAAACCAAATCCCACAACAGTTTGAATAGGAACAGGACAAACCAAACTGTCCTGCTTGATTGACTCCTGCTATTTATTACAGAGGGAAGTTTACAACTTCTATTTGTCCCCTCTAGACATGTGCAAAACTGGAAGGAGATCACTCAGTTTGCTATATCCAGACCCCTTGCTTGATTGCAGATCAAGGGCACCATAAAGGAACAGAAGAGGTCTCCTAAACAGAGGCTTTCAAATGAGTTTGAATATTTTAAATCAAAATGAATACTCTAAGACTGACATGTGAATGAGCAAGCAGACTCCTCTGACTCCTGAGAACAGGCACAATGACACCTTTCATATGGCCAAGAATATCAGGTGGTAGGCATTTGTTCAGTAGTTAATCAAGAATGCTAAATTGAATCTCTACCTAACTTACGTTTGCCAACTTTTCTGTTAAGAGAAATCAGTAGGAATAGCAAAATATGTATCTAAAAGCAAAGAGAAATATTTCCCTTGCCATGTTCAGATAGATTTTTAGCCACAACTATTCATGCAGATGTGACTTTAGACATCAACATGCCCCTGATATTGCCAATCTCTTTAAGAAACTGGGACTATTCTTCCCCAGACACTTGTGAGCCTTGGGATTACAAGGACGACCCACTGGACAGTGCTTACAGATTGGTATTATCAGAACAGCTCATTATCCACCAAAAAGAGGAGTAGAAACAAATAAATCCTTATTTCAGTTAAAGTATCCTCTTGATAAATGAGCAGCCAGAGAAAGGAATGCCCATTAGCACTCCTAATGATAGAAAACCCCCAAATGCTTTATAGGTACCTTTTAGTAAAGTTCCATTAGCAGCAAGAACCATTTGGTCTGCAATTGCCTTGGTTCTAGAATAATGATTAAATTGCTACAGAGAAAGCAGAATAAGACGATTATTGAATCTGTAAAGGCAAACTTACTGTTTGTGACTGACAACATTTCAATCTAGCCAGCTCACAGATACCAGCTGAGCAAAACAAAACTAGAAATAATAAGATTTAGTAAATATAAGGTTTGTTTATGACAAAAAACTTAACAGACTTAAAATTCAGTGGTACAAGCTTAGCTTCAGAGTGAATTTAAGTCCATAGTATTTATTTAACTGACTTTTTGAGCTGAATGTACTGAGAACATCTACAGTAAAACAACTTTTGCTCTCAGAACAGCCTTCACACAATCTACCCCTTGGAGCACAGTAAATGCCACACCAACCCATGAACGAAGTACCTTTTCCAGTGGAAAATATGGTACAGATTCTTCATCTCCTTCTTCAATAGGATTCCCTCCAAACACCACATTCACTGTACTGGTATATATCAGTCTAGGGATATTTCTTTGTTTGCAGACTACAATGATACACAAAATAAATTATTTTAAAACAAAGAGGGAGAAATAACTGAACTGGCAGATTTTCTTTTTGAAAACAAACATTATGTTTATAGAAAAAAAGTATTATTTTAATTTTAACATTACCTTATCATTTAATATAATATTATCTTCCATTCAGCTGGAATTTTTCATCCCAAATATTTGCTATGTGAATATTACACCTGGTGGTCACCAAATGTTTCATGATGAGATACCTGTAACTCTGATATCACTGGTTTGCAGTCATCAACTGGATAGAGGAATTATCTTCATGGGGGAAAAATTCCTCCTTGAGAAACCTTTTTTAAAACACGTTCATTTTACAAATTGAATAAAAAGGAGGTGAGCAAGAACATTTGTAGTGGTGCGGCCCTTGGGGCAGTGCTGTGGGGAGCAGCCACTCCAAGGCTTTGCCCTGGGTCCCGTGAGCTGCCTCTTGCACCCCACTTTGATGGAAAATGCAGTCACACAGGAGCACGGGCCAGCTCTGCCCAGATGCCACAAAACTGCCTTTGTCTCAGTCTGCTCATGAGTGACAAATGATGTGTTAACAGGAAAACATACCCTGCTAGTGTATAATCAGCAGTGCTTCAAATGCAGAGGAAATTAATGTTATTTGCAAAACAAAGACTTAATTACGGCTTTCAGTCTTGTGTAGCTAAATTCTGCTGCATATATGTCATTGCAAATTTGAATAATGTAAATTTCCTTTTCATTTAACAATATTCCTAAAATTGAAGTGACTTAATATTCAAAGTCGGGAATGTTTAGAATGTACAGAGCAGTCTGTCCAGCTGGTTCATTGGCTCATTTTGAAAATCATATGTGTTAATTATTTTTGTAAATATTTGGGAAAAAATACAATAATAAGGTGTACTATTAATATGTAGATGAACAGGTTCATGCTCCTCCCAGCCTCTTGATTTGCTGGGAGCCTATGGAAATTTGACATGACGTGTTTCTGTGGGGTTGGAGGCTGGGGTAGGAAGAAGGGAATATGTGGCAACTCTTCCTTCTAACTCATTTAGAGTTTTACTTGCCAACTATTCAATTTCTGCATTTTTTCCAGTAATAACACACAGGCAGCATGAAAATTAGTCTAAATAAAAACTGATTTTGCCATTTTTATGCCTCCCCCCCCCCTTTGCCCCCCCAATCTGGTTTTTGAAAGAAAAACAAAGAGAAAGTAGCTTTGGTATTTACAGTACACTTGGAAAAAATTCTTTCTGGAATTGAATACACTGAAAGAGATCTACTGGCATCTTGCAGAGACTAGTTAAAAATCAGTATATAATAGAAAGAGATTGCAGACGAGCAGAAAGGATGGAAGGTTTTCTGTATTAATGTGATAAAATAATAGCTAAATATACTTACACTTCTGTGGTGCCTGTTACCAAATGTTTATGGCACAACAAACAGTACAACAGCTCTCATGTTAGTTCTATGAGGAAAGAGGATTACACTACTCCATTACAAAGAGTAAGGGGAAAAAAAATAACCATTACATGGAAGAGAGCTTTAGCTGGACTGCCAAGGAATGAAGTCCACGTGGAAAATCTATCCTCAGTTCAAACCAGTGGCAAGTCTACCAGCTTGGGACCTGCACACCCAGGTTTACATCATGCTCTGACAGGAGGGAGAGAAGAGCCTCATTTTAGTGCCTGATCTTCACAGGAAACATCCAATTAGAAAGTTTTTTTAATTCATGGGTTGGATCAGATGCAGAGAAAGAAAATCTAGGTACCTACCATCAATTATTATTTTTGTGCCTCCGACATTTATGGATTCAATCTGATCTTTCTTTTGAAGCTAGAAATAAAGTTTGCACAAGATTTAATTAATCAAACAAGTCACATTCACAATATGATGGTTACAATTGCCAGATCTAGAATAACTGAGGCCTTTTTGTGATATTTGTTACACTTCTGTCTGTCTGACATACAGTGATTTCTGGCAGTTCTCGTGTTTATTGTCTTGTTCAGTGTATGAGTAAAGAAAGTTGAAAAATTAAAGATAAAATGCATCTAAAGGGAAGTAGCAATGCTTCAATATTTAGTCACACCCCAGATAATCCATGATATTGAAACAAGAATTACAGGCAGGGTTATGCTCCCTGAAAGCTTTCACAAGTTCTTGTTCCAGTGGCAATCTGTCCTGTTCCTAGAAATAAATTAGTAGGTTCATGACTTTTTTATAACATCCTCTGTGAATATCACTGTTATTCAGCATAACATATTGATTGAGGTCTGTTTCCTCATGACTGAATGCAAGAAGAAAATGCATCTGTATTAGTTTTAGAGCAATGCTGTCACTCTTCTTCAGATCAGAGAAAAAGACTGTACCTTCTTATCCAAGATCTTCAAACTGTGATCTCATTTTTCTAGAATATTTTGTAGGACATTACTTTCACACTTTGACTTTATTATTTAAGGAATACCTCCCTTGTTGCCTGTATGGATGACTTGACCTTTATAACAACTTCTGTCTGACATAAATACCGTAACATTACATTCTTTGTTACATGCAGACAATTTTTTTTTCTTTCTCAAAGAAAACTTTAGGAGAATGGTACTTGCTTGTTCCAATCCTGACATTCCACATGCAGCTACATGGAAAACACAGTCAACCCCTTCACATGCTTTGAACACTGCTTCATAATCCCTCACATCACCCTGTAAAATGAGAAAAGAATGGAGTTTTGACAGGCAGAGCTCCTTACATTCTCTCTAGAACTATATTAACTATGGCTAGTAAGGAAAATCTAAAGATATTCTGGTCTATCTTTCACAGTACTTAACAACAATTAAATAAAGCATTATGAACAGGCTGAAAAATCAATGACTAAGAATTTTGCCAGTATTTTGTTGCAAAACAAAGATGACTCTTGTTGGCTTTGATTACAATGCGTATTTTCACACTTAGTCCTGCAGCCTCCAGGCTCGCAAAACTGGTTTGACTTGAATGGGAGCAGCTAGGGCTGGAGGGCTGGAGAATCCAGCCCCAGGGACAATAAATCACAGCAGGAAGGGTTCAGCTGTTTGCCTTGGAATCACCAAATAAGAGAACCCTGTTTCTGTTGGCACCTTGAGACCTGATCTGTGCTGCCTTCACAAATGTCTCGTTTTAAGGTTTATTCTTGGTGCACTGTATGATAACTTTAATTACAGTTTTATACAAGAGTAAAAAACCCAGTACACTCTATATGGATTTAATACTTTATTTAGTGTACATTAGTGTATTACAATCACATTTATGAAATTCCATATATCCCTGAATACACCTGTATCCAGTATTAAATGCTATGGTGGGGTTAGAATATTATTTTGCATTTTTGTATACCCGGTAACACTACATTAACAGTACTCCCCATACATACAATTATCAATAAAAATATTTTACCTTTCTTTTCAGAATTCAGATATTTCCAAATATTAGATATGATATTATTTCCTGTTGTGAACTTGCCCTGAAAGGCTTTTCAGTGAATGTTTTAATCAGAGGTCCTTAAGAGGAAGCCTTGATAGTGAGCATTAGACATGTAACATACCTTGAAAAAATCCGCTCCACTTGGAATTTCCCATTTAGGTTTCCGTACATCAAACAGCACAACAGCAACTCCTGAGCTAACAAGGGCACATCCCAGATTGTATCCCAGGTAGCCCCCACCTCCTGTCACCATCGTCCTGGTGCTCCTGGCAGCCAGCGGCCCAGCAGGCTCGGTCACTTGGCTCTCACAGGGCTGACCGCTGTGGAGCTCTTCCGTGGATCCCTCTGGCATCACCACTGCAACAGAGAAGAGCTCTTGAAAATTCCTGCATAATGCTCTGAGATCTGGGTAGTTTCAATGACTTTCACATTACAATGCTCCTATACTGGTTTTATTATCTTAATACGTTTAAAATGTATAAATTCATAATTTTGCTGATGGGCTATGTATAATGTGTAATGAGTCTGAATACTTTTATATTCCAAAAGATTTAGTCTTTTCCTCATATCACTAAATTTCATATTATATAGAAATTAAGAGAAATTACAGAATTTTAGAGCCATTATAATTACCTAACCTTAACAGCTATGATTGCATTTTTGAATGCTTGGTTTAATCAAACATTTTATCCTTGAAAACTCATTAACTTCTGATATATTAATGCGAAATAGAAGTTATCCTACTAGTCAGGAAAATAAACCAAGATATTAGATAAGGAATATAAGGAAGGATTCATTCTACTTTTAAAATTCACTTTATTTCACATTTGGGTCTTCAGCAATGATAAAAATTTGTTACCATTTTAAGCTTTTCTGGTTATACATTAAATATATTTAGTTTTCTGGCCAGTTCTCACTAACTTTTGACTATATTATTCTCAATAGAGCATTCATAGACAGCTGAACTGACAAGGGGCAGAAGAGATAAGCCATCTGTCCTGTGGGTTCACCTACTTGGGAAAACGGATTAGAATATCATTCTAGGATAACAACTCCATGGGAGTTACCCATCTGTACACCTTGTTCTGTATTGCAAATTAGTTTATTCTACATTAATCACTTCTGTTTAGAAATTCACTTATATGCTGTACCTAAAATGACTGGTATTCCAGACCACAGTGTTGTCCAAGAAATGAGTCCATTTAATTCTCCCACACGGAGAGCCCCTGTTGTCCTAATTCCATGCTTGGCCTTTGCACATTAGGATCTAGGCTCTTATACCCCCAAACAGAAACCCAGAAGAAATGAATCTGAAATCAGTCACTGTGAAGTGGGAGCCAGCTGGGTGCCTGTAGGCTCGTACAGGAATATGGACCCAATCTCTGCAGATTATTTTGGTTTTCTCATAGCTGGAGAGGTCCTCAGATGAGAGGAACCTCACAGTGAAGTACAGCTCGCTCTCAGCCATTGCCACCAGGCTTCAGCAGAGCTCAGGCAGAAACTGGGCATGGCTGGTAGCTGGCAGCTCTCTCACTTCCAGGGTGACAAAAAAATTCTAGAAAAGTAACACAAAATGCATCCACAGCACTAAAAATGATGGACTACCTTTGCCATTGTTTAGTTAATATTTTATAATTATGTTTGTGGTATTTTTCTTATTTTATATATTGATTTTTAGATTTCAGACACAGGAAATGACTATATTCTCCATGCTGTTACATGGCTTTAACACCAATGTCAGTTCACTCAATTCAGTAAACTGAGTGGCATAACAGTGTAAAACACAAGCTCCTTATGTTGAAAAACATCCTGACATTTCCAAAATGAAAAATTTAAACTAGAACTAATATAAGACAACTAAAAAAAGTATGCTGTCTTGCTCAAGCAAGAAAACATAAATTTGTACTTCTAGATTATGCTACGCAGGAGTCTTAAGCCATATAAAATTCTTTTGCTTTGTCTTCTGAGAAAAAGCATCTTTTTATACACTGTAAGGAGACCTAAAGTTAAGCTTATCACATATACTACAAAAAGACATTTGAGAAATGGTATATATTTGAATACTTGTCATTAATATCTCCTTAAGGTTTAAGTGAGCTGGAGGTTGCATAAAAGAGTTTAAAGATTTTTTTTTTTCTAGAAATCTTTCTTAAAAAGCACTAATAGCATTAATATATTAACCTGCTTCATGGAATTAGAAAATTGTTTTCAAATTTAAAATGTAAACAATTTTCTGTAAAAAAAATACTTCTTTCCAGAATCAGCAACTTTCTTTTTTTCTCTGAATTTATGGGAACTATTCTGATTTATTAATGCATTCTGCATGATAAGCATAGTTACATCTCATGCAGCACGTGCAGTGTGAGTTGCTCTTAGCTCCCCTACTGTCATTTGAAATATCAGAAGTGTTCTAATTACTTTCCATAAAAAGTTAGAGTCAAACAAATCAGATATTTAAAAATAGCTAAAGTAGTAGTAAGTACCCATGGTAGAATCCTGCTGTCAGCGCTGTCCCAGTCCCTCCTGTCCAGGGTGAGAGGGTGAGACGTCTCTTCGCTGGACAATTCGTGACTCAAGGGCATCAGGTACTCTCAGGCAGACAGAGAAGTTCACGTGTGCTCAGGCCTTTTGCTGTTCCTGCTCCTTTGTAGCTGGTGGTTGGGCTGGGAGCCACAAAAGGGCAGGGCTTAATTAGTACATAATTTACGTTCCTTTTCAGGAAAAAAAAAAAAATTCTCCACATCAGACCATTCTTACCAGGATGGTACCTCTCACTGACCTGGTAAAAGTGTAAGACACTACACAACACAAATGTACCCCTGGTGTATTGTTATTCTTGTCATTCTATAGATAAACAGTGCTAGAGCTTTTCTGTAGATAGAGAAGAAACAAAAATCCTGTTTGGCAGCGCTGCACAGCACTTTCATCCTGATTTTTCTATCCCCATCCCCAACCCAATTTTGTATTTGCAGAGAGGCTTAACTGGAGGCACAAGGGTTGTTTTCTGGCTTCCAGTATGAATGAAGGTAATAAACTACCTTGTGCACTACAGAACAGGAAAAGGTGATTTACTGTTAAATAATGCATTTAAAATGAATGATGAATTAATGAAATGATTAATAATTACATATGTTCTCTGTCCTAAGATTTTAAAGCACTTTTAAAACACGTATGCTTTTACAAATTAAACAATGAGAAATCAAAGCCAACATTTTTAAATGGGTGTGTCTAAAATTAAGTCTCAAAACAGTAGTTAAGATGCTAAAGAAACACTCCCACATCTAAATATAAATTACTACAATTTTCAATGTTTGCATGTTAGAAATACCTCAAGTTCACAGGTAACCATGTGCAATTTAAATGTAATTTAATGCTCATGTGCTGACAAGAACTCAAAATGACACCTAGGAAAATATATCTTAGCATAACGTGTACATTCCAAAGTCCCTATAGTCGGCATTAGAACCAGAACCTTTGAACCTGTCAAATTAATCTGCACTTCTTGGACTGCTGGGTGACAAGCTCAGCTCACAGTAAAACCCCCAAGAACACCAATTCCTCTGTTTTGAGCTGTCCACAGCACTGACAGCTTTTACCATTTAATGCAAGAAATAAAGTGCCCATTCTATCCCTGAACTATTCCAGAGCTCCTTCACAAGTCAAAGCAGCTGGTCAGCTTATTCAAAGGATATCAATCCCTCACTCTTCAGTGAAATTTAACAGAGTATTTTAACTTGGCTTTGGTTTCCACCTTGGCAAGAAGGGGACACCTCAGAGGAGTTTTCAGAACTGGTATTTTGTACCTCTCCTCTTATGCTTATTCTCTTATCTTTAGTAAAGAGGGGTGGCCATATTTTATTCAATGCATCCTGCTTAGTATTTCTGAAAGAAACAGAAGCTAAAGTTACAAGGAGAAAAGCTGCTGCATTAAGATTGGAGCTTGCTTTTGGTCTTGAATCACAACTCTATACTGCCTTTTTCTACTTTTTCTCCTATGACCAGTCATAGTTCATGTAGGCACATAGAAACAAACAAAACATCCAGTACTTGTAGCAGATGACTGTAAAATACAACAGGAAGGTGTCAGGGAGTTTGTCCACTTATTTACACGGATAAGGTCCCCATTTCTGAAATGTTGTGTTGGCTTATCAAAATGTTACTCACATCCAGATGTAAAGCAATGTTGAAATGTAATTGCAGTGTTTCATAGGGGAACCCAGGAAGCTTACACAAGTTCATTTCAAATCACATGCTGGTAGAGCCCAGCCTGAATTGAGTAAGGAGGATTTGGCATAAGACAGACAAGACAATCTCTGTCTCCAGCATGCAAAGCCTGGTCCCCGTGCTAGTTCTGGGCACTTGACCCCAGAGGGGTTTCAAACCACGGCCCAGAATGCAGACGTGTGAGACCAGGTCTGAGTCCCTGTCACTCAGCAGGTCCTGTGAACTTCCCAGCTCTGCACTCCCAGGCCACAGAACAGGAGCTGTGCTCCAGCTGTGAGGTAACAGGAACCTGAAGAATGGTTTTCAAGTGTGGAAGATACTACGCAGAAAGGAGCCTTTAACAGATGTAACCAGAGCACAAAGAGCTCGGCAGAGGCATGAGTTAAGGTGACAGCTGGATATTTGGCGTGAGTCACAGGCAGGATGGGATGTTCTGGAGTGCCCAAGGGCAGACGAATAGCAGAAAAGAAGAAGAGATTAAGCTCTCTTAAAAAGCTACTCAAGGACAGGGTTTTGCTGAAATACCTGCAATACAAAAAATACTCTCTCTTCATTTAACTTATTAAACATTTCTGAATCTAAGCCCTAAATTAGTAGAGTTGTCCAAGCTTGCCATTTGTTCGAGCACCTCTTTGTGCACTTGCTCACGTGCAGATGCCCCATCACAGACTGTCAGTCTGTGAACTCAGAGTGGTGAGACTCGTTTGGACAGGGTACCAGAGCACTGATCCCCTCTGCAACCCCAGAGGAGAGGCAGAGCTGTTGTAGGCTGTAAGTACTTCTGACTACAGGTACTTATCTCTTTGTCACTACAAAAACAGTCACCCTCATAACAAGAACTGAGTCTGACACAACAGAGAGCCGAGAGAAGGGAAGTGTCAACAGTAAGATGTTCACTCTTTATGTGAGAGAAGACAGGAAATGTTAAAAAGCATTTAAATCAGGTCTTGCAATGTTAATGGAAAAGAGGAAAAGAATAGAACTCTTCTCCAATTATGTCTAGCTGTGCTTAGAATTTTTGGTTGAAAAGATAAATCATGGGATCTGAATTTGGGAAAGAAACTTCAGAATATTTTCATATAACCAAATGCTAAACATTGGTACATATCAAATATTTCTAAGGCATGAAGTCATCCTTAAAAAAGTTTACCAACACAATATTAATGCAACAACAAATGTAATACAATACCCAAAGTGTTACGATAATACAACATTCTTCACATTCCTTGCTAAGTTAGAGGAGTAAGACACAGAGGCAAAGCAACTTACCCATGTCATGCTCTAAGTCCAGGCCAGAAGGGAAAAGAAGATGCAGATCCTTATTCCTCGCTGCAAAGCTAAGAGATCAGGTTCTTCTTAAATCCCTCCATTCTTCATTAACATACATAAATATTCTCCCTCTATCCTTCCTTTTTCCTGTTTCTTTGTGTTCTTGTGTTACAGTTCTGCATATTTCACTGTTTCCTCATGGAAGGAGTAAAGCACACATAAATACAGCCTTGGAGCATGCCACATAAAATGCTTTTCAAATGACTTTGTTCTCATTTCCTTTGCATTCGTGGTTACTTTGCATGTTACACAGATTGATTTACAGGTCAAATGAAATGATAACTCTGAGCCTGCATTGCCAAGTCAGGATGGAATTACAGGAAGAAACAAAGCAACTTCTCACAGCACCAATGAACATGCCTGTATCAGCCCTTGGGTCTTGTTAAAGAAGAGGAGAGTTTATGCAAAATTTGGAGGGAAGGAATACAAATGCATCATAAATAAAAATACTGCGTCACATTGTGCCGAATAAAGGCAAGTTTCTGTACAATTAGGAGGGATCACAGCCTGGCTTGCTACACACAGGAATCAGAGACAACAAAAGTGTCAAACAAACTGTACAGATGCAAGTTTGAAAGAGATTATAACACCACTTCCAACAGGTTTGTTACTTGCTAGTTTTTTCTCTGTTTAGGAAAGCCTTGGTACCACATTAGGAGTGGCCATGGTGGCAGAGGCAGCCCATGTCACTGAAAGGATATAAACTTGTGGCTTACAAGGTCTGCCTAAGCTACTCACCAAATTCCGGGTAGAATTTAAGATTCCAACAGATGAAGTCTCACATAATATGAGTCAGGGACTATCAGTCTCCTTATAAATTACTTCTATACTTAAAACCTAAATGATCATTATTGTAACAGAGACAGGGAAGGAAAAGGGTATTTTCTGATGCTGGCAATTTTCTTGAACTGAATTTTCCTTTCTCTCTCTTCATATTATTTATTTTAACTAATCAGCAAGCAAACATCTCATAAGCATCTGTTTGAGATGGCTTCACAGAGGATCAAAGTTCAATGGAATGAAATATACATCTGATATACATCTGATTTAGATGCATTAAAATGATTAAATGAAAATTCCAGTGACTTATTTGTATTGACACATTTGGGTGCCTAAAGTCTCGGAACTCTGCGGTTACAAATCTAGATACATGCTAGTAATAGCAATATGCTTACAGGGCACAGAGAAATTCTTACTGAACAGAATTCTAAAGGACACCACACACTGCCATTACCTTCCTGTGAAGCAGCATGAACTGCTGGGGGTGACTCAAATTCAGGCATATTTTGATGGAGGAATTTGTTACAGGCCAAGCTGTCCCCTGAAGCAGCTAAGCCTGAACTATGCACAAAGGAGTTCCTGAACTGCCAGTCCTTGCTAAGGAACGGTTTGTGAACATCTGCACCAGTTAAACCTAGCTCAGCAGCTGGAAACTGGAAATTACAGCAGTACATGAGCTGCTCCACACCGAAATTCCCAGCTGTGAAAGCAGCACTCTTGAAGGGGGTCGCACACACACGTGGAGGTAGCAACTGGTTTAGCCATTTGTCTGCAATTCATTGCACACAAATCAGCATATTCAGTGAGTCACAGCAATGACACCACTTACAAACGAGCTGGCAGAAAAATATGCATTTGGTCAATTATAAAACTCCTCTTTTATTATGCCTTGAATACAGCGAGTTGCATTCCAGCAAGCACAAACCAGGAAAGCAAATGACACAGAGCTGACAGACCGACACTGAAGTCACAAACCGAGCATTACTCAGGTCGTCCCCACTGAGGCATCTCCTGAAAATGTCCTCCTGGCTGAGCAGCCCTCAGACTGAGGAGCAGGTAGGATGGGAGTTTCCAGGTAGGTAGTAAGGAGATAGAATCTGTATTTTAAAGGAAGGAGCTGCTCTGAGGAGGTAGCAGGGCTGACCAGCCTGCCAGACCACAAGGCTTCTGCTGCACAGGCTAAACACAGTTAAAAAGAAGAGAACTTGGATGGGGTGCAGTGGCTCAGTGCTGTAATACCTGACTATTTTACAGCTTCTGTGCTCACACAAATTCTAACATCAACACTTGCTCCTTACTTTTCATTGCATTTTTCTTGAACAGGAGGCTTAGGAGCCTGTAGCTCACGCCACCAGCAAAGAGAAGGCTCCTGGGTTCCCAACACCTACTTCGAGTGTGAGATCATGCTCAGGAAAACTAGAGAAACGTGCTGTGCTCTGCCCACAGAAACAAACGCCCAGCCTAGGCCAAAACAAACAGCTCAGTGATGAGTATTAATGTAGGCTGCCCCAAATTTAGGGTTACAGATCCACTGACAATCAGCCAATGGAGACACTGTGTAAATGCAATTGTTGATAAAACCTCTGAACACCAAATATTGTACAGGGGGAAAAGGCTCTAAATGAGAGCTCTGACAATTGCAATCTAACACAACAGACTGAAATGTTCTGATGCTTATCCACATTTGCAAAATCCAACATGTTCATTATGGTCTTACTTCAGAAAGAGCCTCTGATACTATTTAACACACCTGCACAAGTGCAATTCCTTTTAAATTCTTTAAAGTACTTTTATAGGAATGTAGGAATCTATGCTACAGTACTGTGACATTTCTTAAATCCTCCAAGGAACAAATAAGAAACCCTTTTTGGCAATACAGAAAGCTCATCCTTTCTATCTGGATTTACTGTTTTAACATTTCTGTTAGTACAAATCCTCATTTTATCAGTGATCATCATCTAGTATTTCTATACCCCAAACAGAAATGTAACCAATCCTATTAATTTACAATTAACATTTTCCTATCAAATCGTTTCAGCAGTTATACACATCCACAAACAAAATCACAGAAGGTGATGCCTAGCACAAAGCACCAGTTTAACTGCAGTGTTCCAGTAAAGGCTGGTGCTAACATGGAAGGCCAGAGTCACCTGGTTCAAAGCATACAACAGTAAAAAGATACATTTATGATAGAAATAATTTTTAATTCTTTATAGAGACAAAAGAGATAAAGGGACAGAAAAGACACCATCTCCCATATCACAGGATACCCAGTCATCCCCATAACCTGGCACTCAGGAGATGCAAATGGCTCCTGAATAAATGCAGATCAAGTATCTGAATTTTGAAGTCTGAATCCATTTTTATTATATTACATATATTAAACACCTGAGATGAATTTTTAACCCTCTAAAAGACAACAGCGAACATCTACAAAATACTAATGAGCTGTCATTACAGAAATCAGTAAAAAACAAGTATATTTCATAAATCAACTAGCACTGGCAAACATATTTTAAATCTTTCTAGACAGGAACTGTGTAAGAACAGAATTGCTCAGAAGATTGGCAGTGCCTGGTTATACAAACACAACCAGGCTACACCAGCAACAGGGTATTACCTTCTTGCATGTCTGATCATTTCTGAATCATCGACTCTAAATCTTTCTTTACTGCCAACGTGAAAAGCAAAAAGTTGGAACAATTATTAGCAAAACTTCTCTGTGCAAAAATATGAATTACAAGCTTTCTTTGCTGCACTAAGATTATTTCTTGGACTTTCTATGCAAAACTGGCATAAAGAATTCTCTTCCTAACATCACAGCCATCTGCCCCATCTGTTAGAGATAATAAGCACCAGCAAAGAAATCTCAAACCAACTGACAAAAAAGACAATTTAGGCATACCAGCAACTCATTGAAGGAATTATTAATATGATGAGTAGAAGAGAAACAAAAGTTGTGACCCTGTATAACTGATTATTTTAGAAATACATACACTTTAAAAATTTGTATTACCTATATTGAAAACTATCCTCTACTTATATTTAAACTTCACAGAGTCCAGGACTTGATTTACTTTGAATCCTGCAAAATCTGCAAGTGGAGTCAGTGCAGCACTTATCATCTGCAACTTCTTGTCTTGCCAGCAGTTGTGACAACAAAGAATAAATCTTCTCTTTTTCTGCTTGAAACTGGAAGCTCTGAGCACACTTTGAAAAAAAGCAGGTTAGTGGTATGATTCCAAACCTCTTCAGCATCTTTTCTTCGTCTCAAATTTAATCCTACAAGTGAAACACATGAATACTTTTTGTAATACAACTCAAAATATATAAACTGCATAGGCTCACTACCACCACTGACAAAATCGTCATGGAAAAACAATACAACTTAAACTGAAATCAAATTTCCTTACTTATATGTTTACTGGGCCTACAGTGCTATGCACTCTCTGGAGTATTTTAACAGGAATGCCTTCCTATACACTTCACCAGCAACACAGTTTTCCTTGGAATGTTGAAAGACAGAGACAGTTGTAGAACAGCAGCCTTTATTTCTGCATGCCTGGAACAACTTCCTTGCTCCTACAGGATGGTTTTATATCTGCTCCCTCTCCAAGCACTTCTCATGAGTGATCAGCCCTTAAATGCTGAATGTGCACTCTCAGACACACTCTGACACACACACACACACACTCACTCTTACATGCTCCAACACACCCTTACACACTCACAATCATACACAATCCTTGATGAATATCTTGGCAGGCCAACGTTCTCTCGTGCAACTCTGCAGTTGTCTGTGTGCCCACTGTTTTTCCTCAAACAGCTCTGTGACAAATGCTTGTGTCTTGTTTAACCCTGAGAAAGTACTTCCACCCAGCAGTTTCTCTTTTCCTGCGGTTTCGACGTTGCCAATTTAAAAGTAGCAGGATGGCCCTTGTGAGAGGTTTAGTTTGCCCAGCTGCCTCTCCCACCACTCTGTAATGACAGTCCCATGTTTGCTGAGGCTGTCTTTGCTTTTAGTGGGGTCTTTTTTCAGCCAGCCTTGTTCACTTAACAGATAAATCTGTAATCAGCAGCAATTGTTATTACAGCTGTTACATCTGGTTCTAACCCTTAATGTGCTTAACTGCTTGCTAGACCATTAATAACTACAAATACACATCTGCCTCGCTCTTTTCACCCCAAACAGTTCTCTTTGAACTGTTCTTTGGTCATACTGGGTTTTACTGTGGACTATCTCAGCTAAGAACTGAAATCACTACAAATATTTTCAGCTTTGGAAAAAGTCACAGCTAGAAATGAATACATTTAATAAAACATTACCCTTCTGCTGAAATACATGAACTACACATGAACTATACATAAACTAGGATGGAAATGTGGTGACTGTTTACCTGAGCACTTTTTTGAAAGCCAGAACTGTCCTTTTGGTTTGTGTTCCATTTTTCAAGCAATAATCTGTTTGAAAGAAAAACAAACCCCAAAGAATTACAGCAGTTTTTCACAGAGGCGTAGAGGACCTCGGAGTCTCTGTTTAGCCCTGTCCTTGTGGGACCTGTAACAGGTAGGTATAATGCTTTTTAAAGCTTTTGCAGGTACTTTTGCCTGCTATTCCTATTGAATTGGTGCTCTCTGGTTCTGCATTGGCAGTTAGGAAGGATAACAATGAAGAAACATAAGGATCAATACAATTTAATTGTCCTTCACTCCTATTCTAGACAATTCTCCAGATCTATTTTTTATATAACAGACATTGGGAGTCAGATATTCTTGTCTTCATTCCATGAAATAATAAATACAAAGATTCCCAATAAATACTCACCTCCAAGATTTTGCCTGCTTTAAGAAACTTCTAGCTTTTGCTACTTCTTGAGTAAGTTTCTTTAAATCATCTCCTTCAAAGTAAGGGAAAACTGGATCCTGAAAACATAGTTAAAATATTTTACTTTAACTTGCACCTATTTTTTTCTCTTTCACCAACTTAATTAACTGAGCCTAAGCTCTAAATTTCCCTACTCCTAGCTACTTGCAGAGAAGGTCTTGGTCTTACAAGGAGAGAGCAGAGCAAGCCTAGATTGAACCTGGTTCTCTTCAGTAACATTTCCATGTGGCAATCCCTGAGGTCTCATGCTGGAGAATTAATGTGCTAAGCACTGTATAAGGATTTTACAATTAAATGCAGCACAAGATGGCAAGGACAAGAAGACACAGAAAAAGCTAAAGTTAGCTTAAAACCCACATCCAGACACATGATTTATATTTGACTTCTCTTTCAAAACCTATATTGCCCTGTGTATTCCTTTCATGGGCTTGGGCACCTCACCAAGGCAGTTAGCAGAAAGGCAAAGACAGATATTAAGATTTATCTTTTTTGTTTCAATGTGAAATATCTTAGAAGTTTTGTATTATTTTTTCTCATTATTTTTATTTTTTAAATGAAGTTTCTCTACTGATGAAGAACTAAGTTGCAATGAAACAAAAGAAACTGATTTATTGAACATACATCTTCATCATCCAGCCCCTCTGTCAATATTCTGTGTGCTGCTAATTGTCCATCTTCACCTCCAGAACTGCAGTGGAAGCGCCCTCCTGTTTGGGAAGCAAGCTTCTTCAGGAATTCTACAGCTCCTCTGTTAGCACAAAGTAGAAAGCTCATTATGAAAATTATTTCTCCGAAAGCAACAGCAAAAGAATTTCTAAAAACTCCTCAAAAATATTACATTGAAACAAATAGACTGGAGGACATGATTATAAATTCCTGTATGAAATGTAGGCCATGTGGCAATTACCAGAACAATCCTTCCCCAGTACCACCTTGGTAGCACAGACTTCTGACAATAAATAAAGTAGTAATTTTAAGAGGTTTTTTGTTCTTGAAAAGTATCATATACCTGTCTGCACAGCTAAAAGAAATGGTGTGGATTTTAATATCTTGTTTCTTTCTCAATCTTCCAATTTCTTTCAAAATCAGATTGCAACTGGTGTCTGGTTTTCCATCAGTCAATAGATACAGTGCCTCTACACCTTGGAAACTGAGAGCCTTCTGAAAAGCAGAAAATAAACTTAAATAATTGGTACATTTATATGAAAAGTTATCTTCAGAACAAAAATCCAATTATTTAAGGTAGTTTTATATTTGCCACATCATTAATCAACTTAGTTTTGTCTTTTCATTTTCACTAATTAGGAAGGAGATCAAGGATATAAATTTGAAAATTTAAGTAGATACTTTGTAGCATAAGGCAACATATTTATAAGCAGGGCATTGCCAAAAATTTACTCACTGAAATAAGAAAATTAACTGGTTTAAAAGATTTTTACATCATCTTTTATGGGAGTTAAAGATGTTTAATGTCTGAAAATCAGGCTCACTAGGACTTGAATGAATATTATGCAAATTTGCTACAGTAATTGACTCAGTGGAGATCTTTGTACTACAGACATGGCTTACAGCTCTACTGGACCTGATTCATGATGAATGCCATAACATTTATATAGAGATTGTGCAAGGATGTCTGGAAGAAGAATCATTCATTAAAGGCAACATTTCTGTTTTGATTCCAATTTTAAATCTCATGAAACTGCAAGTTCAGTTTTAAGTTATTATTACTAGTAATTTCTACACTGAGCATTTTTATAGGAGAAAAGTCTCTTCACCTGTAACTGAAGTTCGAGAATTGTTCTCAAAACCCATGAAATTCCAACAAACCCTGCTTATTTAAAATCCTCTTTGGGTCAGAGCAACATATCCCAGCCACAGTTGTACATAAACATCATTTTGAGCAACTGGCTATTTTCCCTCTCCAGTATTCTTTGAACACAAATATTAACAAAACTATTGATATTTGACTTTTTTTTAAAACTTAGTATGAGCAATTAGTTCGGATATCTATGAGCCCTGGGGCCAGAAACAGTGACTTGATTTCTAAACTGTTCAGTGATTTGCATATAAAAATGTTGTACACTTTGACATAATGATTTTCCCAGAACATTACCAGTCAGGTGGGAGTGTTTTAGCACCACAAGACACGCTGTGTTCTCCCAGCTGTGGCACACCAACCTGTAAAGCTGCAAGGATGCAGGAGCTGCCATGAGCATGGCACGTGGAAGCCCACTGCACAGCATCATGGCAGGTTTCATCAGTTGCCTCTACAAGATGCTCTTTCCAACTCTCCGTATTTTCTGCAAATCTCAGCAGGTTAAACCTGAGGAGAAAGATGACCCACAACATCTAACCCTAACCAATGCAATGAGTCACTTTGGATAAGCCAGTTTTGAAGTAAATAAATAAAATTTAAAAAAAACCAAATACAAACACAAACCCAACAGTAAAAAAAACCAAACCAAATCAACCCCCCCACCATCCAAGAGCCTGGTGTTGGATTCAGATCTTCAGAAGAGTCAAAAAGCATATCTTGCTTTGCATGAACAGAAAATCCATGGGAATGCTGAGCCTAAAAGGGTAAACAGCATCAGCCTATGGCAGAGGCTCAGATCTTAAAAGAGTTTAGAACTAAAAACTGGTGAAAGCAACAGAAAGAGCAGGTCTTGTCAGATGCACATTAACATATAATAATTACTTGAATTGTGTTTCAGTGCTGTATTACTGTAAATATTAAGCAATCTGATTACATAATAATGAGTGCAGATTTCAGTCTTTATCAGTCATCCACCATACCTGACTTCATTTTTTCTCAGCTGCTCCCAGATAAGGGAGGTAAGTTCCTTTGTGATAGGTGGCAAATATGGGTCCATGGAACCAGATGTATCAATCAGAACACAGACATTTGCTTCTAAAATGGTACCAAAAAATCTTCGGCTTCCTGGGCCAGAACATTGAAACTAATTAAGAGTTATTACATAGGCTTATTTTATTGAGCATAATATGAATCTTCAGTTTTTAGGGGTAATTCTGGCCACATTTCTACATAATTGAGTCTGATCTATGTGGCAATTAGTTAGTTAAAAGGTTAATAATAGAAAAGTCTTCTGCCATTTCAAATCTAGCACTATCAAGCATTAATTACCACCTAATTGTGGTAACTCACATTAAATAATTTGTAACTCCTTCACAATCCAGCAAAAAATGAAACTGTTTCCCAACAAAGATCTTTATGAGCAACAGAGAGATCAAAATAGCCTTCACCAGTAGTGATGCTGAACTTCTAAGCTGCTTTCCAGTCTGTATTTACTCTATGGTCACTACTCTCACACTCCAGAACATTCCTGCTCATCATAAAAGGGTTTTGTCTCATCTCTTGAATTGTCAGCTCAACAAACACTGTTGAAATTTTTTAGGAAGAAATATGTAATCTCAAAAGTTCTATGTAATTCGTACCTTTTGGGAGTAGTTCTTCGCTTTTTCCATTTCATTCTTAGCAAAACATGC
This sequence comes from Struthidea cinerea, assembly GCA_013397865.1. NCBI lineage: Eukaryota > Metazoa > Chordata > Aves > Passeriformes > Corcoracidae > Struthidea > Struthidea cinerea. The sequence goes on from VZTI01001766.1 coordinate 1,941,088, forward strand.
AGAAAAGCGAATTTTGCTTGTATATGTTACTGTACATATGCTGTTGATAGAAAGCTTCTGCTCTGTATTCATGAACACACAAAGAGCAAAAACTATTTGACAGCAAGCTAGATGTTTATCAGCTGCACAGATGCTGAATTCTCTTGTATTCACAAAAACGAGTTTAAAAATTCCAATGAAATGCAAGACAGAGAACCTTTATTCGTATTGGAGGTTCAGATTTATGTTCAGATCTATTTCACCAGAAACAGCAGACAAGAAGGTTTTGTGTACATTTAAGCTGTGCTTTACAGAAAACCAGAGGCACACCAATACCTGAGAGAAGCCACTGCAATCTCTGGATATAGCGCTGCAACACCTTCCCCAGTTGTTCTGTGTAGATTTCCAGTTCTCTGGGGAGAACCTGCAGATGCTTCACAACCCCCTGGAAAAATTCAGTTTGTACAAGAGCATCTTACTTCAGGAAATCTGAGCTCAGCTGCTGGATATGGAATGTTGGCATTAGAAATCAGGGAGATTTTTGTCTTTACATTTATGAAATAGGGTAAGAAAAATTCTGTGACTCTGTTGCTGGCACTTAACTGTCTATGCTTCTCTCCAGTCATTACACAAACTGAAACAATCAAGATCCAGCATTTTCCCAGTTTCAACTCACACATGATTTTGAAAAGTTTAACTTAAATTTTAAAAATTATTTTCATACTGTATGAGCAGAGGAGATGCTGCACATTCTGAAGACCATGCAGTTTGGACTTCAAACATACTCAGTGGTTCTTTGTGGTGAATAAAAGACCTTCTCCAGCTTTCTACTAGAAGTATGATTTAGAAAGAACAGGGAACAGTGGAGAGAACATCACACTAGATAGCCAGAAACACCAATCAACATTCACTAAACAAACACAAAGCCTTTCAATAATGTGGGTACCTGACATCTGCAAAACCTACATTGATTTCTGCACTGGGGAAGATGGAACAGTATTTTGCTGATACTTTCTTGCGCAGAGAGTCCACAGTTTTCTTCTGGTGGGTACAGCCTGGACCAAACATCAGTCTGGGCAATTCCAGTTTAAGCTTTTTAATACTGTACTTGCTCAGCCACTTGTAAGACAAACAAATAGAGCAACAGATTGTTGGCAAGTATTAGAACAGTTTAAGTACTAAGACATTGTACAGAATCACAATTAATGTTTACATTAATTCAGAGGGATAGTTCCAAAATGGCAATTAATTAATAACGAGAAAAATACCTCTTTGCTTGAACAGATTTCCTCTTCCTCTGGCAATGGGACAGAAGAAACAGATTTTCTTATGCACTTTGCCTTTGGATACTTCTGATAGACTGTACCTATTTAAGGAATGAACAAAGTACCTACATAATCACTTATTTTTAAAAATTGTCACCTTCGAAAAATTCCAAACCCAACATTCTGTAATCATCTAAATCATAATCACAGCACTTTTCCTTGGAGCACCTTTGACCAAAAGATCCCAAAGGCCTTTACAAAAGAAAAACCCCAACAAAAAAAAAAAGGGCAAAAAGAGCCACCCACCTGCACCCAAACTAAAAATCCTTACCACTATTTGATAAGTGAAACTCTCTTCCACTCACTGTTTAAAGCACACTGGTTATCAGTGACTTATCATCCTGCCAGTTTTATAATAAAAGTGCTGATAAGAAAAGGGCTTCACCCATCCTACCCTGATAACACGTACCCACACTTCTTCCTTCATCAGTGTAAAACACAGACACGGAAAGCTCTGGCTGCTTCCTTGGTTTGTGCTTTCCTTTATTCTCAGTCTGAGGCCATTCTTTTGCTCTTTGTGCTACAAGTAAATAACAGATGAAAAACCCCCATTAACTTGGTTCAGCTGGATAAAACTCTGACATGAGAAGAGCTGAACCCCGTTCTTCTCTTCATATATCCCTATTACCACAATTATAAATGCTTCATTTTCTTAGATACTGATTAAGAAAAATCATATTACAGCAAAACTTAGGAGGCTTTCATAGAAATGGAACCAAAACCTTTACAAATATATAAATTAGCATCAGGAAGAATGTCACAGGAGTTAGTTTGAAACAATTAGGGGTTTGCACAAGCATGATACTTGTTGGAGAAACCAATTTACTTTGTACAAAGCACCTCAGATACAAATATGAATCCAGATTTGTAAACACTGCTACATATCAACATCAGTAGATTTGAAGACTCAAATTTAATGTAAAGAAAAATAAATTGCAGATGTTAGCAAAGACATAAAGAAAAAACACAGGAAAGTCACCAAAAAATGGAGGAGAAATGAACTGGGCTTTAAGGGACCAGCAGTAACTGAAATCAGTTTAAGAGCTTTTCATATACCACGAGCAGTTGGAAGAGTCAGCAGTTCAGACAACCTGACACTGGCATTGTACTTTGCCTTCATGACTGGATCATAAATAAACCAAGTGGAACAGCACATTAATTAAAATGGGATCTAACAGAATTAGTGACAATGTATATCTTGAACTAATGACATGACAGATCTCTGAATTGCTGAGCCTTATGGCTTCAGGTATGGAACTCAGTGGGGTTCTACTTCCCATCACATGCATTTGACATTTCCTGATAAAGGTCAGGTATTCAATCCTAGGACCTGGAAATCATTGTACAGCTCTGCTGAGTTCCTTCCTTGCACAGTGCAGAAGCAAACGAGATAAATTACAGCTAAAACTCATCCCAAAGGAATTCCAAAACAAGCACGATGTTTCCTATAAATCTGATTAAAGATTACAATTCCAGGTGCTTCTAAAAACTTAATTTAAATCTCTAATTTAAATACTGTCTTTTAAGCAAAACCCAGAAGAAACTGAAGACAAAAAGCCCCAAATCCATACAGACCTGGTGGAATTCCTGCTTTGGCACTAGGAGGACGCCATGCCAGTACTCTTATAGGAGTATTTCTCTCTGCACCATGGTTGTCTTTAACATCCTTAAGCACCTTCAATAACAAAAAATAAATGTAAAAAGTGTTTCAGCTGGATCATAACTGCATTATTCTATCCTGGAACTATCCTTCTTTATTCTTTAATTCCTGCTTTACTCTGGCTTTGACAAATCCACAGATTGCCATGACAACACATTAATTTGCAGTTTCTTGCTGGGTTAAGTAACTCTGTTTTAATTGTCTTGCCAATATCATCTGCTGCCATAAACCTAAAGACCAACATCTACAGGGAGAGGAGTTTGGACCATTTCTGCAAGCAGTCTAGTAAGGTAATGGCCTTGCTTTACAGAATACAGTATTTAGTATCTTCCGCAGCATTTTACTGAATACTGGAAATCTAGTGCTGACACCAGTAATTTCTCCTTTAGGTTTGGCTTATCCCTCTAGGGGCTGAGCAGTCTGCTAAACAACACCAGCACTTGTTTAACCCTACTGTAGAATAAGACTTGCTGTCACACTGAGCCTTCAAGCAACTGACATCTAATTTAACATACAGCTCTACTATAAATATCACCAAACATCTACAGACAACCCTGTACCAGTTTTCTACAAGTTTAATTCCCTGCAAAACTGTGCTCTGTTGTCATCTCTGAGTAATTGGTTTCTCCTGCATTTGTGAAGAGGTGTTGAGAATATGTCACTTTTGATAAAACAGCCTGGAAGACCTACAAAGCCTCTGCAACATTCCCACACCTACTTTCCCACACCCACAATGCCATTCCCATTTCAGAGACCTGAAAATTCCAGTAAGCGCTGGAATGCATATTACAGATGTGCACACCTACTCAGAACAGACGTATGCACAGCCAAAATGAACAAAGAAAACATAGCAAAATCCCTAGGGACTCAGTAGTGTAACTCCATGGAAATAAGCACAGCAGGTAGGAAACCAATCCTGAACCCTGTTCTTGTTTTATTCTGGCTCTCTGCGAGGCCAAAGACATGCTACTGAGCTGCAGCTGTCTCATCTGTAAATGAGCAGAACACCATAAAATTCAGTACCTTCTAGAAGGACTTGCAAAATAGATGTAAATTGGTAAAGCACATTTCTGCTTTGCCTTTATTTCCATTAAACATTATTTTTTTTAAGGTCAGAGGAAGAATTACTTAGACACCTTTTGACACTACAGTGTGGTTCCATTATAATGAATTACTTAGTAAGATGCACTTTTGGTATATGTAGCATTTTGAATGCAAACATAAATTCAAAGTACTATCACAGTGCTGTTTCTATTCCTTCAGATTTTCAGCTGAGCCCTTCTCTCACCAAGAGGAGCATCCCACAGCTGGGTAGGATCTCTAAATAACACACAGGATATTAAAAATGGGACCATTTCAAACCATTCTAGCCAGACTCACAGCTGTGGGTTTAGGAGATGACACCTTCTGTGGCTTTTTTGTCTCCTTCTTCATAAGCACATTTGAGTCTCCTTCTGATGTAAGGGGTGTCATAGACTGATTCACTGAGCGTTGCTTTAAGGACTCCACTAGGAATGCACACTGAAATGGAAATTCACATTGTTTAGTAATTCATACACATGGAATTTAAATAAATTCAGTAAATAAAGACAGTATTTTGTATTTATTACTATAATAATAAATACATTTCCTATCTGATAATGCTTAACACCTCTAACTGAACAGAAACCCCTTTGTGCTGTGCTTGCTCAAACCCACTGTATGGAAACCCTTCCTGCTCTGGGCAAACAGACTAAACCAAAAGGCAGCAGTGTAAATAGACCAGGGCTAGAACAAATTCGAAGATGGTGAACCAAGTATGAACCAACTGTGAAATGATAACAAGATATTTTAAAATGTCATTGAATAGCCACCAGCTCTTCTTTTAAAAAAGTCCAACTTTAGTGAGTCAGACTTGCATCCAATGGTGTGCTCAGCCCTCTGGACAAGGCTCTTACTGCACATCTCTTTCTAGTCACGCTTTTATAAGAAACAGCCCCCACACTGCCAGGCTGGCTATGCTGCCTCAGTTATTCTGTTGGATATCTTTGGAAAAAAGTCATGTGCATGGAACATGGAGAGATACAGTCTAGTCCTACCCCCTCAGTACAGTTCAGAAAACAACTTGTTTTAGAATTGACAAAGGTTCCATGCTAATGACAAGCCCTCCCTACACTGGGACTTACAAGAATGTAGTATTATTTATTTGTATATAACAAATATAACTTTCTTATAATGAAGAATTAATTTACTTGAAAAGAATTCATCACAGGATTAGCAACAAAAAGGAGAATCACTTGAACTGTAAACTCCTTATATTTGGTAAGGAATCATGGCTACTCCAACACCAGTCAGTGCAGTGCTATTGTACAGCTGCTTTCCAGTCTGTATTTACTCTATGGTCACTACTCTCACACTCCAGAACATTCCTGCTCATCATAAAAGGGTTTTGTCTCATCTCTTGAATTGTCACCTGAACAAACACTGTTGAAATTTTTTAGGAAGAAACATGTAATCTCAAAAGTTCTATGTAATTCATACCTTTTGGGAGTAGTTCTTAGCTTTTTCCATTTCAGACATAATACTGGCAATATCATCACTTTCAAAAATACCTGATAATCAAATAGATACCAGTTAGCATGGGTTTTTTTAAAGTGTACAAAATAAGTATTTTTAAAAATGCGTAACAATTTGTAGAACATGCTAAATACCAATGCAAAGAATCAAAAAGCCTTTGTTTCCTGCAAGCCCGACCATCTGGACCTTCTGTATTAGAACCTGTATTTTAAATGAGCATCTTTAAAAAGGTTAACAGAAAATGGTGAATTCAAATAGAAAAAAATCCCAAACAAACTCCTTCATTAAGGCTGCATTATAATATTCTGCAATGTGATAGAAAGTCTCAAAGTAACTATAACCTGTGTTTATATCTCAGTGCTAGTACAGCATTAGCATATCCTAAAAAAAGTAAACTACGTGATTTGGGAGTAAAAAAGCATTAATAAATATTATTTCATTAAAGAAAAAGAAGTATGTGCTGACTTTCCTTTTCTCATACCTGCTTCTCCAAACCAGTGAAACCTCCCGTTGGCTGCCTGCACAATTTCTTTAAAAGCACTGGCAGTTTCCCTTGGGCTGGCGTAGCGGGCTGGAATAATCCTGCTGGAGTCAGTGCCCTCCACTACACTGAACAGACAGACATGGAGCTGAAAATCAAAACCTCTGCAAACCTCAGCCACATAAGCACTGACAGTGTGCTGTGAGACAGAAAAAACAAACATCAGTGGTGAGCCTCTACCTCAGACAAGCTTCCATCTACTCCACTGGTTCCTGACTGATGTACAAATCCTCCCCATCGGAGGATTCAGCACAGGAACACACCCTGAGCAGCCCATGCCTCCTCCATCCTGGCAGATACACAACAATCGTCACTATTGCTGGTTACAGTGGCAACAGCTCTACTGCAGGCAAGAGGTGAGCTGGGGCAGATTTGGGAACCAAAGACAGAGACCGTGGACATCAAGTTAGCCGTGCACTGAAGCAAAGTAGGGATGAAACTGTCCATTTGTCCCTCATTTTCTTGCCAGCCATATGGGCTTTAACGATTTCTCAGGTCTGCCCAGAATTTCCAGGGGTTTGGTAACAAAAGCAGGAAACACCTCACTGCACACATGTAGAAACTCAAGGCCCCGGAGTGCACACGCTACAAACATGGATCCAAGCAAGTGATTACTGGGATAAAAATAGGAGCTGTCTCTACATCGTGTGCTATGGAGTTCCACTGGAAAATTATTTGTGTCTTTGTTCCCCTGAATCGTAAGGAAATGATAAAATACAAACAATCAGCTTGTTCAAACTCAGAAGTCTGCAGGGAAATGATGTCCAGAGCTGGAGTGGGAAAGGAATCCTAAAAGCACATCTTGAATTTTCTATAATTCACACATAATTAATAATTGCTACCTCCAACACATGACTAGCAATTGCAGAAATGGAAGTTTGGGATACTGGCAGTTGTGCTGCCTTAGGTATGTAAAGGAGGAATATTCTGCCAACAAACTGTGATAAGGAAAGCCATAAGGAAAAAAAAGAGAAAAATAAATCTGAGATTAGTTTTGATAGGAACTTAGAGAAGAGCTGCCTATGATGACACTCACTGTTTCCTGATCAGGTATTCCAGTAGTCAGCAGGTAGAGTCCCTGTGATTTGTGTTTATCTCTGTCTTTGAAGTCAACTTCCACAGCTCTCCTGAGTGCACTCAAGAAATTTCTACTGCCCTTGCACTCCAAGCTCAACACCCACCTAAACCAAGATGTTTACAGTTCAAAGAATGAAGAAACAAGAGCTCTGCTTAAAGTAATAAATAGCTCTAAGTATCTTAAATAACACTGCATTGGAGTCTAAAATTTTTGCAAATGGCAGAAGGCAAAACCAGATTATATAATGGCCCGAATTGTTTGTTCTGGTTTCTGTACAGAGCATAAAGAAGAAAGAATTCTCTCTTAATTTTATGTGGAAAAGTATTAATATAATAGAACTTACAGAAACAGAAATGAAACCAGAAGTAGAATGAGAACACAGAAGGTGTGACTCCACAAACAGAAACCTGGGATTTTTTTCCAAAGCATGTGGGAAAAACCCCATAGCTTAGCTGTCACATCCCAGTTGTATTCGAAGCAGTTTTCAATTCTTCATGTAACCTGTTCATTTTTTGCAGACAATTCTGTATCTGTGTACATATATATAATGTATACATATGAAATACGAAGTCACCAAGGCAGATTAACCTTTACAATGGTGTTTTCACAGCAAACCACCATGAACAATCAGTGTAGTTGATTTTTATATTATGATAAACTTATAATTTTTAAAAATTGTTCATATTTTTTCTCCGTTCTATCTAATTTCAAGGTGCCTGTGAAATTCACATAGATGGGATAATTATTTGATCCTACCTCCAAGCCTTTTCTAAGTTTTCTGGTTGGGAAGGAAGCAGTTCCTGCTGCCAAGGCACAATGTCACTCCCAAATCTTTCATGGAAAGATAACAGCAATTAGTTTTCAGATTATGGTTTAGAACAAGAAGAAGACAGAATAATTTCACTGAAAAAGAAAAATCTCATTTGGGGTATTAGAGACATAGAATTTCCTGATGCCAACGATTTTCTCTTTCAAACCATTTAATTATCCACATTTATCCATCACCCAAGGTTTGTCTGATTTTCTTTCCTGAACAGGATCCTACCTGAGCTGGAAAAAGCTCAGTGGAAGGCTTGTGAAAAAGGAACTCCAACCCTCAGATGCTGCCTGTATCTCTCGTGAGATAAGGGCTTTGTTCTCACACCATGTTTGGAAGTCCATGAGCTGCTGGCTCCTACTTTTACCTGCCAGACACCTGCCCAGCAGCTGCTTAGCAGTTGTGCCACATCTTTCTGCCCACCAGTGCTGCGTACAGAATTTTAGCACTGTAATAAATTAAACAGTATTGGAGTCACTATAAAATTTAAGGGGTGCTCTCAGTTATGGTACCTGAGACATCAAAATCCTCTTTCAGTATGTTTCTGACAGGTGAATGAATACTGTTATGAACAATATAGCAGGATGAGTATTTGTTACAGGTGTGATGCAATCAGTTCCAGTGAGCCTCACTCAAAACAGTGATTTCTAATTACTAATCTGATCTCCAAACATCTGATCCATGCACTCACCCAATAAGGACAAATCAGTGCTAGTCTTGCAATTACTTCACTAAAAAAAATTAAATACAATTAAAAATCGAAAATATGTCCATTAGCAACTACAATCTCTCAGCATACTTCTTTCATTGCAATGCATTACAATTATTTTAAAAGACTCTTAAATAGTTACTCACGCTACAATATTGAAGTAATCCTTGTTTGACATTTGTTCCTCAAGTAAAAGTCGCAAAGAATGTTGGATATGAGAGATGTAGGTAGAGTTTGTCACTGATATATCAACAAGTATAACCACCCTGTATAAAAAATATGTTTTTCATTAAAAAAAGAAAGAGTCTTATTTAATTATGTATTCTTATCTTCAGTGCACTCTAACTTGTCAGGGAAAGTATCTTCTACCTATGTATCAAAATGTATAAACACTGAATCTATATTTTAGAAAAATTCTGCAAAACATTAGGTGAGATTTAAAAAATAAAAAAAGGAACAGTAATGGAAACTTCTATCTTTCCTAAACTATGGAATAATCAGGGTACTGGTGACTTGTAGTGCCATAATGGCTGCTGAACCCCAAACAGGTCCTCCTCCTTCTCTGTACTGGAGTATCTAAAACCCTCCTGGACTGCGTGGAGGTTTGCCAGCAAGGAGAGTTGTTGGATAGTTCACTGTCCTTTCCCCAGCCATCACTCCAGGAACATGTGGAATATTACTCCAAAGACAAATGGTGAAGCCTTCTCTCAGCATGCCAGTGCCAGAGTGGTTGCTCAGTGTGGACTGACTGATGTCACCTAGCACATCACTTGTTTTGAGGAAAGTGTTAACCGTGAGATTCTCAGCATGGTCAGTTTTAAGTCTTGCTTGCAGAGACAATGCAGGATGGTCACAGTTAATGGACAGGGGATAATTTGGGAGCAGTAGTGTTGAAAAGACCCACAAATGAGATGGACAGTCAGTGGGATGTGAGTTCCCAGCACAATACAGTGGCCAGGTGGGCGAATTCAATCCTTAACCAATGAGCAAGAAAATCTCTGGTAACTGGGGCCTCAGCTACCTTCCTTTTGTCTGAAACTTCATATTTAAGGTTTGTAAACAGGAAAAAGAGCAAATGTGCATTTGAGGTTGAGTAAGGCCTCCGACAAAATGTAAATAAACATTGTTCTCAAACACATTAAGGCTTCAAACCTCACAAAAAAAATACAATACCTTCTTTCACAAACACTTCCCCATATTCTTCTGCTAGCAACAGATAGCCAGTCAATTCGTTTCTCATAGATTCTTACCATTTTAGTAAGGATTTTCTATGCACAAAAAAGAAAATTTATGTTAAAAATAAAAAGTTCAAGTCTTTTATTGCCAAATGCTTAATACAGAAATATCATATGAGCATAGTAATGAAAAAATAAAAAATATTTTCATTCATTTAGATAGTGACATTTCATTCTTAGTACAGATATGAGAACACAGTCCATGAAAAAAACATACAGTGATAAAAAAGCAACAAAGAATCTAAAGGTCTGTATCTCCACTTTTCCTCTTGCTACTAGCACATCCCAAAGCAGTGGTCAGGCATATCAAGAAAAGAATAAAAAAAGCTTTAAAAATACAGTTTTTGCAAGCTTACCCTTTCTTCAATAGCATTTTTAGGCAGCGTTCATAACAAAACACATCATTTAACATAAACACAATATTCTCAAACACATGTAATTCTTTAACACGGTATCAATTTGATATTAAGGTAATTTGTCCAAACTCTACACACCATGACCTTTCCAAGTATATGTAGGCATTATATGAGGGCATATCAAGCTAGAAAAGGGCACTGACCTCGGAAATAAAGCTATAATTCAACATGCTTTTGGAGCATAAAACAAGCATCTACCAGTGAGCAAGGAACCACAGAAGCTGCTTTCATTTCAGCCACTTCACACTCTCCTTTTGGTCTGGCTGTAGAGTCCCACAGACTTCTCATCACTCCCACTTTAATGCATTATTTGCCCTGCCTGGAAACATTCCCACAGCCCTTTGTCAGGACTGCTAGTGAAGTGGGAGAGAAAAAGGATTGACAGAGCTATACAGCAAACCCTGGTTGCAAATATCCCCAAACAGCTTCTCTCTAATTAAACTTGTCCCACTCTCTGATGATCTGCATTCTGATCCAGGAGGAAATCCTCAAGAATCACTGCTTCCTGTAAGAATTCCAGTGGCTGCAGACTTTCGTGGACAGCTGTCTGCACACGAATCCCTGCAGTACTTAGCCAACAAGACAATTAAGGAGGAATAATTAGATGGTAGTCTAGCCCTGACAAGGCCACATCATGACAGACAACTCACCTGATAGTTGTACAATACTGGCAGGTCAACATGGATATTTTTCACAGTTCCATCATACCATTCAAACTGCATCATCACTTTCTAGAAGGATAAATAGTGTTAACTGTTTAACAGAACCCAACATAAGATAGACTAACATGGAATTTCTTCCTGAGCCATTCTTAAGAATTACATAAGTATTTGATTTGAATCTATGACTCAAATTTCAGCCTGTAAAATTTCAGCTACCTTATAAGGTACTGATTTTAATTAGAAAAATGTAGCAATAGAAAGAAAAAAACCCCACAAACCCAGAAAAAAATTTCCTCATCACTTGCCTCATGTAGAGTTGATGATACTGTTTTTTTAAGAATAGGTACAAAATCTTCCACAGGAGAGAAAGCATTTGGAGCCAAAACTTGATAAAGGTCTAACTTTTTAGCTATAGGAAGAAACAAATACATTAAAAAAAAATACATACTCTGTCTTTAATTCATGTTTCATACCTGTTAAGCTTTTCTTTCTGTGCTACCTTTCAATCCATATGTCTTTAACCAGTCTGCTGAGGTTTTGGCCAGGATGCCTGGTGTTTGAATAACTAATGGTCCTTTGTGCTTTGGAGGCTTTGGGAAGAAGCTGGAAGGCGCTGCATTTGCAAATGCTGTGGAAACCTAAAATGGATTTCAAGAAAAGCTCTTGCAAGTTTTAGGATAATATAAGTTTGCAGTGGATTTAAATGTCCATTTAAATCACATGGGAGTAAGTATCTTTTCACCAATTTAAAGGACTGTTGGAACTTCATTTAAATGTTCATGCATAGAGTTAGGCCAGTGATCCTCTTAGATTCCCATTATGATCACAGGACAATGTTCTTTTCATGCATTTTGGAGGCTGTTTAGCATAATGTCTTCTTTACAGATTTTGTTCTTAATTTGCTCTTACAATAGATGTTCAATACAGAATATTCAAAGTTCACTTATGAAAATACCTGATAAGTCATACAATTTTTTTTCACATTGTGAACCTTAAATTTCTAACCCTGATTATTCAAAGTACATCTGAAAATAAAAAGATACATACAGCTGCTGTTTTACCACTAAGCAAGCCACCAACTCTTCTTTGAAAAGTCTGTTTGATGCTCTTGAGTAAGTCCTTAGCCTTCTGGGATTCCTGAAGTAGCAGATGAAAATCACTGCTATCAAAATTCTGCAATTATTAAAACAAATGGGGAAAAATAAGTTAACTACTGTTCAAACACCAACTGAAACCAGCTTTCGTACTTTACTGTGCAAACATCAATACAAGAGTGCCTGGCATAGCAGAAGAGAAAGTAAATGTATCTAATGCACTGCATATGAATTAGTAATCATTTATAAACAAGATATTACTTTACTACTTTGAATCATTCTACAGTAAGCCACTGCTTTTATCAGCTATAAGTCAGTAAACAATAACTGCAGAATTTATTGCACTTTTAGGAAACGTTTTCAGTTGCAGAAAGAATTAACCACAGGTTTATTGACCACATCCTCAGCATTTCTGTGGCTGAGACTTTCAGCACCAAATCCTACTATCAACTTCTACTTGGGTGATAATTATTTTACCTTCTCAAAGTGAAGAATCATCAAAAAGAGAGAAAAATGCTTTGCGCCTCTGCCTGTCACCTACCTCTCCCTTGGAAGAGTAGCAATGGTAACGGCCTCTTACAGCTTCTGCAAGGTTCTTCAGAACTGACTACATATAAAAATAGGAAGAGGAACAGTTACTTTGATTTGGTGGTCTCTTTTGATAATGTGGGTCGTTGGTATTCAGTTCTCAGCAGAGACAGAAAAAGAATCTTTGAGGTACATGTAGTGAGAAAGTGAAAATAATTGTTTCCATCATTTGCTTACCAGTCTCATTTTAATATGGCTGAAAAACTAACTCAGTAAAGAAAGTTACAAGATGATGCTCCAAGCAATTTTTTCATGTGTGCAAATCTGCACTGAAGAGAATACAACACTAATTCAAGAACTCTAATGACTAGGTTAGCTTCCCCACAGTTTATGAGAGAAGGCATTACAGCTGAATAGGAAAAAAAATGGTACTTAAGGAAGTTAAGTATTAACACAATTACTTACAAGAGAAGCAGGGTTGCTGCAATCATATGTAACAGTGTGAATCTGCAGTTTTCTCCCCAGCGTACACTGCTGAGCATAATCACATAATATTTCAAAAGACTGATCAGGGCTGATTAAAAAAAGTAAAAAAAAAGGATATTAACAATGGCAGTAATCAAATGGGAAAAAAAGGCCACACTGAAGAAGACATGGAAAAAAACCTGGGAAAGAAATAATAAACCATGGGAAATATTTAGTTATTTAGCATTACCATGCTTTTGGAGGGACCTTCTCTCCCTCTTTCAACCACTACTGAGGTGTCACTACCAGAGTTTGGTTCTGCCCTGAAACCCTGAATGATAACAAACCCACCAAGATTCTATTCCCATTCATAACAGCTCGTGAATGAAATGTTCTATTCCCTGCTAGACCTGGAAGCTAAAAATCAGGAGTTGTGGCTTTGGCCCCTGTGACAGAAAACCTTTCAAGTCTGGTATGTAAGGATGTCCTCTGTTTCCAAAGGCACCAAAAAAGTAAAACTTTGTATTATGTTTAGAACTTAGTGGCCCACATAGCTTTCATTTCCCAAGTTCTGATGGCTAGTAACAACCTTTCCTTCCAGCTACACTTTTGCCAGGGACAGAAATTAAGGAATTTTTCACAGTATAAACTTCTGTTTTCTGTTCAGTGCAGGCCTAAGCAAAACTTGGAACCTTTTAATCAATACTGTGCATTCAATAAGTTACCTGAAATTTAAGTTCAATTACCCTAAGTATCAATCTTGCCAAAGTTACATCATCCCTTTTTGCACATTTAAAATAAAATACAGTTAGTAAACTAGGAGTAAGGTAACACTCCCAGAATCCTTATTGTAGTCTTTTCCTTGTAATCCCAACTCCAATATTGCAGTTTTCAAATTATGACAGTCAAACTGCAGAATTTAAGTCCGTAACTTACATAATCACATCTGGTTTCATTTATTTAATCAGACATTTTAAGTTCTCCATCAGCACTACTAAGATCACGGAGAGAACACAATCTTTGAATGCTCAATGCTATTTTACAGCAAAATCTATTTTATCCTCTAATCTTCCCAGAGGTGTGGACTCTTTCAGTGACATCCTTAATGACACTTAACTGATGTAAAATTATAGCTAGCAGGCTCTCAATAGATTACTGTGGTAAGTGATCTTCAAAGGAAAAACATAGCTTCATACCAAAAAAGAGTAGATTAATAAATAGTAAAAAAGGGAAGATATAAAGGCATTCAAAGGTATAAACTAAAAATAGGTAAAACTTGGATCTTAAATTTTCTATTTATTTTTGTATCAAGTTCAGTTTCTTGTACCAATCCTGTATCCAAGTTAAATCTGGTTGTTAAGACAGATAATGAACTTACCAGCTTCCTACAATAATAACCAAGGAATTCAGTTCTTTCATCATGAGGACATGCCTTAAGGCTTTCAGCAAATTGCAGCCTCGACCAGGCTCCAGCTCTTGTATCCACTGTCTTGCTTCATGTAGCCTAGGAGAGGGAAAAAGAAAAAGAATATGTGCAGGTGCTAAATAAGATAGATCACAAAGATTACTACAAACCACAGGTGCAGCTAAGATATTTTATACATGAAAACAATCTTGAAACCACTGACCGCATGTCAAATTCATTGCTTTTCTCCCCTCTTAAAATGACTGCAGGCACAAGATGAAAACCACTATTATCTTCAATACTAGAGATTGCTCAAAATAAATGGACACCTTGTTTGAAACACCTTTATTTTTCAGAGAAATTAACTTACTTACACATGAACATTAATGGTTTTTGGACTCTCCCACAGCGGCGAAATTTCTGTACTGAAGGAGAGGCAGTACAATTGCTTCTTATAACAAAGCTGTTCATCCATTAAGCACTAACAAATAAAAAATTATGAATGCATTACTACCCATGCTGCTTCTGGCAGGGTTATCATGTAAAAGACTAAAAATAGTAATTTTCTAAAAATAGTTACAGCAATTTTTTCATCTGCCACTAAAAAAAGCTTCCAAGAAAAACTCACAGAGATTCAAATATTTGGTAAGGATCGAGACAAAACCTGCAAACTTATGGCATTCCAACTAATTTGTTAATGGGGCAGAAGGCAGGGGTATTTGTTGTACTGGTATCAGTTTTTCTCTTCAGTTGATGACCACATGAAACAGCAGTGATCTAGAATTCACCCACCAAGCAATTTCTAAAAAAATGGTTAGCACGTAATCACGGATAGGGCTAAACAACAGTTCAGATATTCAGGCTAAGCAAACCAGACCGAGTTTGTGGAAACTGAGTTTTCTTGAAGGAGTTTTATTTGAAACACACAAATAATATAAATTGATGGTAAGTAATTCCTGAATGTGGGAAATTGAATTGTACCAAGTGTCAAATTTAGACAGTAAACCAGCTACATTATATCTTCCTTCCTTACTACAAAAGTTTTCTAAAAACAAAGAGCACAATAAAGGACAAGTTTCTTCTGAGAACACAGAAAATTATTAATTCACCAGGGTTCTGACAAAAATTGTGAAGTGGGCCTTACTGTGACAAAATGTAAAGTTAAAGGAAACTATATTTACTATAAATAGCTCTATGTACAACTCGGCTCTACCTCTTACAGCTGCTTTTGTTAGGCAAGTTTATTCCATAGAGAATGCTGACAGAATTGAGCAACTTTAACAATAACACTTCCCTTAATATTTTGAAGTATATACTGGATTTGTTTTGATCTGGACATTAACAAATACTACACTTTCAAAGACATTTGGAGCATACTTTTCTACAACAGAAAATTTCTATTCTCTTGTATACTAGGATTTCAAGCAGATTTTTTTCTGTTTGGTTCCTGGCTTCTAGTTCTACAAAAGCTTGATTATGTATGTTGAAATTGGCAAAATTTGCTTTATTATTACTTACCAAAAGGTTCTTCTGAAAATCCAGTAGTCTAGGTCCATAACTCAAATGAGACACATCAACCAAAAGTCCAACTTTAGTTCCTTTTATAACGCCGAACACCTCAAAAGAGAAAGGTCACTGTAAATATGAGCTTATCTACAGTTTAATATTTTTACTGTTTATGCTGTACAACACCATTTTAAAATAAAGTATTAGGTATTTATTTTAATTTTAAACATTTTAGCACAAAGATGACACAGTGAAAAAATCAAGGAGGAAAAAGAAAATAAAAAATGAGTGTCCTACTGGCTCCTAGTTAATCCTTACCCGTGAATCATATTACCTCCTTGCCAAGATAACTCATCCATTAACTGAGAGGATAAAAAAAAAAAAAACTTTGTCTACAGCATCTCCTTCAGGTTAAATCAAGCAACTTTGTGGAAACCAGATTTTGGAATGCTGCTCCTTTCTCTATTCCCTTTGAGAGGGAGTTACATCCTGAGCATTAGCACTGCCAGGCACAGCGTGATGAACCAGCCGTGCAAGACCAGGCACAATGAAATACAAGACAGCTTCACTCTGGGCAGAGGTTAAGCTCAGCATTGTCTGCTCCCATTTAAACTGTGCTGAGAGGACCTGATGACTAAGACTGCAAATAGAAGACTAAATCTAGAAAGCAGAAAACTGCATACCAATGAAAGATCAGGAAAAACAAGCCACTGTCAATATCACTCCATATGATGTGGAACTTGTAGTAAATAAAGAAAATACAAAGGCTTTCTAAGGAAGCCACTTTTCACTAGTATTCAAAAGTTAATTTGTTCTTTAATGCCATATAGAGTTCCATTCTAAAAATAAACTGCAAAGTTCAAGTTACCTTTCTGCTGTCCTGCAACAGCCACTGAATTCGGTGCTGATAGAGTTCAATCACTCTGACAAAAGGCAGAGCACACATTTAGCTACAGCATCCTCTCACACTGGGTTTCAATGTAACAATCAACCATCTGTCTTCATCACATCCCTTTTCTCACAGATGCAAAATCTGTGAGAAACAGATAGTTTAAAATATATTAAATACACCCTTATACTGGTGGTTGCAGGGCTAACCAATTAAATACTTCTTCCCCTAAAGCAGCACAACTTCCAGCAGTTCAATATCAAAATAGTTATAGCCTGAGGTGAAGTGCTTCCTGTCCTCTAAAATTGCTTTACTTTAACCAACTTATTTTTAATTCCATGCACATAGTGTTTACAAGTTGGCAAACAGAAAGTTTAAACCAACATTATAAAGGGGAAAACCCTTCTTGCTTTTTCAAAACAGAAAAGCTGCTTCTATTTTATAAAAGCCTGGCACAGTGAGGTATGCTGAAATGGCAGCACTCCTATCAATTGTGATGACCAGCAAAAATATTATGATTATTCTACAGCTTATTGAACCTATAAATTAAATTATTTAAGTATCCTTGATTTTATACATTTAAAATTCACTAACAAAACTTGCAACTTCCACCTCACTACTGCATCCATGACTTGAAACTAATCCAAGTTACACGAAGTATAATCCAACGACACAGTGTTACATATGGAAACCTGACCATTCACTGGCTGCTTTTCTAAAATGAGCAAACTGCTTCACATCAACACCTAGTTGATAAGGATCTTCCTTAAAAAACCCCAAACCTCAGTTGTAGTGACATACAATTATCCCTTACTCTAAATCTCAGCAGAAAGGATTTAATGATGAGATACTCTGAGGCACCCAGAGATAAAAAAATTAAGATTCAAGGCAGTACCTGCAGTAATGGAGATACAGAATCAGTTACACATCAAAATAGCAAACAGGATGGACACTTACTCAGAAATTCTGGATTCAAAATTGGTAATGGTCTCCTCTGTAAACTCCATCTCTTCAACACCATTTCCTGAATTCCTGGAGCACTATGCATGGTTAACATCAGAGATGCACACAAGTTACGACTGACTAGAGAAAAGGCACTGTTGTACTTACAAAATAATACTGCCTTCATTTACCAGATACTCTAGTGTTAATTGCAAGGATTCCAAACTGTAGTTTCTTATCCATTCTTCTGTTGTTTGCACCTTTTGAGACTGTGTTTTCTTCATTTGTCCTCTCTACAGATCAAGAGAGAAAAAATTACATGCAGTGTGAGAAATTAAATGTGCTGCTTAAATGTGACAAAAGTATAAGTCCTAAGGAAAGCTGCTGCTAGGCAGTGCATGTCCACGAACATAATTTTATGTACTGGAATATTCTTTTGAATGTGGGATACAAAGGAAAAGCAGCTTTCACAATACCACCAGATTGTGAGTTAAAGGAAGGGGAAAAAAGCTTAGTTTAGAGCAGACAGGAATTAAGACAAGAAATAGGAGAGTTCAATAAAAGAATTAAAATAAATACCCCAGTGATTTACCAGAGAGGAATAAATATAAGCATCTCCCAAACACGACTCAGAGTTTGAAGTGATATATATTGGCTTCTGCCTTTCTGAAGAAAAATGCAGTATCAACAGTTGATCTCATTTATTGTTTTACCTCATTTGTTCACAGGGTGATTCATCTCTGCAGGGAAACTACATGTAGTTTCATGACATCAGTAATTGTGTCTATCAAACTGTGTCTGTGTATATATGCAAATGTATGTAAGGAAGAATACTAGTTGCCTATCGGTTTATTTATTTCCCACTCTGAATTTATAGTGGGTATGCATTACTGTCCTAGCTGCTCCACTTTGTAGGATAAGTCACCTACCAGCATATCTTGTGTCTTGCTGGTATGCTTTCCCAGCAATCCATTATCTGGTCCTAGATGAGGAACAGCAAAATCTTGCCATGGTGGACAATCACCCTGTAGATGGCATTTTGTCAACCTACAAGACAATAATTTTATGAGAGCAATTCATTACTTATAATATTCCTGTACTGTCATAAAGTAACTTCAAGTTTTTTCTGTAGGAACTGTTTTATATTTTGACAGTTGTTTAAGCATTAATTTAATATAGGATGTTTTGAAGGGACATAGTACACAGTTTATATGAACTATAATTTATTTTCTATCTACATATGAAGCCCCAACTAGATTTTGTAACAGTTTCCTCACCCAGTTTTTTCCAAATATTGATCATTGTCCAACAACCACGCCATTTTCCTGACGTGTGTATCCACTGTATGAATAGACTTAGCCTTGTTAAAAATAAAAAGACAGAATTAGAGCAAAAAAGTTAAAATACTCAGGAATAAACACTATTTAAAAGGTATTAATATTGTCAGCAACTTAAACGATCATTTATATTGTATGTGGGACAACAGTAAACTAAAAAATAAAGAGAAGTTACAATTATCCATTTATAGAAAACACATTTAGGAACTATTCTGCAGGAGCTGCTTGTTAAGGGATTTTATGCAGTTAATTATATGTGTGCACAGCTGCTGGGAGACCGGCTACAGAGCTCAACCAGAAGAAGAGATTAATCACAGCAAACCGCGGAGCGGCGGCGGGAGCTGAGCCAGCCGGGCTGGCAGCGGGTGGGCGAGCTGCCCTCGGGTTTAGGCGCGGTACGAGTCAAGCAAAAACCATAAAATCCCGGGCTTCCCTTGGCCGGGCTCCAGCGCCTCACCCCGTCCCGGGCCCTTCGGCTCGCAGCGAGTGTCAGCGCAGCCCTTCCCATCCCCGAGACCCTCCTCACCTCACAGGGAAAGAACCCTGGGTTCCCCACCCCGCGCTGTCCCGTGCCCGAGACTCACCTCACCCTACCGGGGAGAGACCCCTCGGCTCCTCCGACGCCGCGCCGCCCAGTCCCGCCCACTGAGACTCACCTGACGGGGGAAAAGGCTCTCCCGTGCCCCGTCCTCCCTCCCTGGGCACCGCGCCAGTGACAGGGACCCCCAAACCCTCTCAGCACCTCCCGCCTGAGACTCCTCCCTTGTGCGGGAGCCCGGGAGCGGAGGGGCCCAGCCCGCTCCCCGCCCGGTGTTGCGGCGTTGCCGGTGGAGACGGGGCCGGCCCCGGCGCGCTGCTTCCCGGCGGCTGAGGGCGCTGGTGGGAAGGAAGCGAGAGGGCCGCCGGGCATGAGGGGAGACACCTGAGGGGAGACACCTGAGGGGGGACACCTGAGGGGGGACACCTGAGGGGGGACACCTGAGGCGGGACCCGTGTGCGGGGCGGGGCCGGTTCCAGTCAGTGCAGCCGGGGCCAGTCGCTTTAGTAGACAATTTATTTTGATAAACTTGCTCAATAACAAAAATACAAGTGAAGAAAATTATGTTCATTTTATACAGTTTGTATTAACATTTGTTCGGAAATCATTAATTGAAAAAATGCTCTAACCAATTAGAAAACAACCCTCAGTAAAGGCCGGGGGGCGCAGGCGGCGGGCCCGGCCTCGAGCCCAGGCGGGACAGCCCGCCTGCAGACACCCTTTCCTTCATTATGTTCATCCTTCACAAAGGTTTTAAAGGACAGCTTTCATTTTCCTGTGTGTGTGTGTGTCGGGGCAAACAGGAACCTACAGTTGTGTTCTGGAGTGGTTAAACAAGGTCTCGGAAACACAGGGACGGCAGGAGGGCCCGGCATCACCTCAGCCCGAGGCCGGGGCTCGGCGGTGTGGCACACTGCCCGTGTCTCTGGGACACCGGCATCGCTCTCCAGCAGGATTAACAGCCGGAAAACCACGTTAAATGGTCAGGCTGGTGTGTTCAGGGAAGCACACCCTCCCCAGAGCTGAGCCAAACAGCTTCCAGGCAAGTATTTCAGCTGAGCTCAATGATAAGTTTTATACAGACAAATTTACTAGTTTTCCTTCTGAAAGTATTTTCAGATTCCAATCTTACATTTTGTTGGCCAAATAAATGACAAAGTGTGCACAAATTACAGTATGATGGGGCATCAAATCTTTGGGAGGATTTAGAAGCAAAAGAATAAATTGAATTCTCTAGTAACATATGAAATGAGCTGTCCTTCAAAAAAGTTAAAAAATAATGGCTGGCAGAATCAGAAAAGTTTATGTAAACACTCAACACAAATATGGGATTACCTTTGGAGAAGATTCATATGGAAACATTTGCTTTTCATGAACTGAAAAAGTCTACAGATGTTTAGGCATGTTCAATACGAACTTCCTGTAGTTCAAAACAAAACCTTGTGCAAATAAAACCTATAAATAGTCTTCAGCAGATTTTACAGTGATGCTCTTAGGTATGAAAAGAATGCACACAACTTTAAAACAAAAGTAACAGACAAGTTTGACAAATGATTGCACCATAAAACAGTGTTTTATATACAGTTTACAAGATATGATTTTCTGCTATAAATTAATACTGTACTATATAGTACTTAGTGACCTTATTAAAAGCAACTGTTGACAGCTGTCTCTTCAATTACTGGGTCGGGTTTTTTTACATGCATTTGGCTGCATCTATTTCTGGACTTGAAATGCTCAAATATTTAATAAATCTATTTGTTAAACCTTTGCTGACATTTAATAATTCATAGCAATAGCACTGGCAGATCAGACAAATTTCCAGTCAGCCAACCACAGTCTGGATATGCTCCAAGATAAGCGTTTTTGTGTTTTGTTTTTTTTTTTTTTATTATGATGATCCATTTAATCAAAGCCTAAATCCATGTGATGCTACAGTAACTGAAATAAGTAAATTGGAGGGGCAGGAAGGGAAAGAAATCTTAGCAGCTGAGAAACTCTCCCCACCCCCCAGCTGTGTTCCAGTTACAAAAATCTCGAACTATTTACAAGTGTAACATTTCTGAAAATGTAATTTATAATTCTACTTTTAGTGAATACGTTATCTTAGGACACAGTAGTGATAACATCAATATTTTAACACATACCAAGCAGTTGAACCCTGCCTTTTACCTCCACCCCTAGGGGCCTCAGACTGCCCATGCACATGAAGGCTTAAATTAGGAACCAAATTATATTTAAACCATGACTTCCAAGTAAGTGCTTGGCTGTATTTACAGATTAGTATACTTTAGAAAAATTCAGTGATCCATAAACACTCCATTCTACCTGTGAATGAGCTGACTGGAAAAAAAATTACTTAGAAACCAGTGGCAAGTTTGGTCAATAATTAAAAAAAAAAATACATCAACAAATAACCTTTTTGTATTAAAATACCTTGTGAGGGGGAGAGGGAAGAGATGGAGAAAACAGGGACCCACTACGGTCTGAATGGCACAGAGTTTAAAATAATTGTGCAAATTGTGATATTTTTAAACATTCCACCTTATCTGGTAAGTGATTATTTTGGAAACTGCTGATTTTATTTTAACAAAGACCTCATTCTAAAATGAGTGTCTATTCATTAATGCAGTTCCTCTAGTAAACTCAATGAAACAGCACTCAAAACAGACAATTTTTTTTTTTTTTTTCAGAATGAATCTCAGGTAAACTATGTATTAACTGGAAAACAAATACTGATAGTGCAGGCTGCTTCCCTGGAACACCAACCTAGTAGTGAATTAAGATGTCTGTGAATTCAATGGTTTATCCTTGTGTTGAAAAATAAAACTACTTTTAGTGAGGAATATTTACTCCAAATTTGGGTGGCCATTAAATCTACATTTAAAATTACAACTTTACTAAACAAGGCATACATTTTTAAACAATTATATTGCTCATTTTTTCGGCAAAGATGAATTAATACTCAGGTAAAATAAGTTCACCCATCTTTGCAGTGGAACAGTGTTTGCATTACTTTAAACATTGCATTTTATATGTGCTAGAGAAATGCTTACCTATGGTAAAATGCTGTGCTTGAACATGTATGAATGCTAATGTAACAAAGCAGTAGAAAAAGAGATTTCCGTACAACAGTTGCCAATAATTTAAATAGTGTCAGTTTCCCAAAATTAGGATTTTAAGGTATGACATGATCTCACCTTCTACCCTCATATACAAATAAATTACCATAAAAGAATTTTAGCTTAACTTAAAATTGCACCTAGAAAGGCATGGGATTGTTTGTACCTATTACAAAAAACTGTTAAAATCAAGGGCTGCTACAAAGAATGAGGTAAACTGAAGACTCTCAGCTATGTGGCCTTCAGAAAAATGGCTTTTTTCTATTGAGTTCTAGTTTTGCACACCACAGTGTTTTGCTAGCAAAGCATTCGGAGTTCTTTTCCAGGAACCATTTGTGTGTATATACATATATATACATATGTGTATATACACACACACACACATACACACACACTGTATACTGCATCAGCAAAATATATATATATTTATATATATATTTATATAAATATAAGGACGAGATCCCCCTCTAAAACGTTCCTTAGTGTTTCCTAGAGCTTATGGGGGAGGAGGGGATGTATGTCTTTTTTTGTTACATACATTGAGAACATGTTTTGATCTATTGGCTTCTTGGTGCAGTAATGCAAGATTGATCCACATTGGTGCCAAAGGCTTTGCTCATCAGAAGGAAGATGTAAAATACTAATCTCCTAAACAGCGAGGCCAGCCTCACTTGAATTCCTCCGCAACCCTCTGGTCTACCACAAGGTTCATAAATACTTTGACTTCCAAATTGTGAGACGTTAAAAACAGGAACAGTCCAGTAACATGGGGCATTATGCTTCTCAGTGTAAAGCATTCTTCATTAGTTCCTATCACAGTGCAGACCTGACTGCATTAAAGTATGCTCAGGAGATTAGTCAACGTGGTCTGTATTTGGTTATGGGAAAGGCTCTCCTTTTTTTCATCCAAAGTGCATAGTGAGAACAAGTCAAAGCATTCCTCTTTTCAGTCAGTGTTTGATAGTCTGATTTAGGCATCCTCCTGAGAATGCAATTCTGATGTCTTGCTCTTTTCCAAAATAAAGTCCTGCAGTCCAGACATTCATCAGCCAGGTAAACAAACTTTGCCAGCAAATAGAAGTCCCACTATTGTAAAGAAAATGGATAAGACAAACAGTACATATGAAGACCCAACCACTGTGTTATTGGGTAATTTATACGGTTGACCTCCAACTTCATTGATGTAAAATCCTATTGGAAATATTAGGGCTGCCATACAGAATAGAATCACTGCAAAGAAAAGAGAAAAGAAAAAAACAGTCACTGCTGTGTTAAAGTGAAAATATTTACCTGTTCATAGAGCACTCCAGAAAAACAAGTAAAATATCCTGACTGAACTGAAGAGCTGAAATCAGAGCTATCTGAGCTGATAACTTGCTTGAAATGACTGAGTAGGCTTTATGTCACTTTCAAAACATCCCTCATCTACTCCCAAGAAAAACTAAAAGTCCCCAATTTTGACTGTAATTTCAGTTCTGCTCTCTATATCATGAACTCTTTATGGAATAAAAATTGTAGATATACTTCTATCAACATCTCAAAATTTAGTCATTTCTTCTCCAGTTATTTTAGAGTAATTTTGCCCAGTTAAGATGAAGCAACATTCAACATTGAAGAAACTTTTTCTATATCAGTTGTATTTTTCAACTGTAGTTGCCCTCTCCCATTCTTCACAGATTCCTTTTCGGTAAAAGTTTTGCTAAAAATGGAAAACACTCAGATTGTCATTACTATTTCTTTTAAGATTAAAAGATATCAGTTTCCTGAAGTTGTATGAATGTTTCCTTAGATAATGAAATAGCCTTAGAATTTCCCATTGGAATACAATGAAATGAAAGTTTTCTGATTCAGTTTAATCCAAGCTTCTTAGTGAAAAACTAAATCCAGACTCTGTGAACAAAGAGACCAAGCAATGAGGGTTTTTATTTCACCTCAAAGTTAGACATAGGTATATGTTTTGTTTTTGCAACTGACTCTGTGAAAGTACAAGAAATCCAGAACTCCTGTTAAAAGAATTACATTATGGATTTCACAGGTATCAATAGTGGCCAAGATTCCTCACAGCACATTTCAATACCCTGATCAAATCCAGGAGAGGACACCCAGTGTTGTTTCCCAGATGACAACTTCAGTGTTCCTGTAACACACCTTTCGAAAAGTAACCCTGTTTAGTTTGGATGTAGCTGTGCAGGACTCTACTGTCTCAACCAAGGGAATGACGTCCAAATATGGCTCCTCTGAGAGGCAAGATATTCTTCACAATAAAAAGGATTAGCTTTTGAATTGGTTTGATTGCATACGCAAGAATATACAACTGGGGTTTTTTAATCAGTATTAGAATAAAACAGCATTTTATCTGATTCTACCAGTTCAGTCAAGCATTAGTGCTTTACTCTTATTTCACTTCTATGAATTTCAGCATTGTTTCAGACATTATTTACTGTAAGTGGAACATGGCACTGCGATATCTATTATTCAACCAAATCTAATTAGATCTGGGGGGAGAGAGGAGAAGAACCTTCTCTGTTTTCTCACCAACCCCACAAGTCCACATACCAACATCTTCTAACATGAAGCACAGCTCACACTGAAGCCTCTCCTAGTCCACAAACTTTGCCTATAGCCTGGCCACACAAAAGAGAAAATTCAAGCCAAGTGACAATGCTCCTGCCTGAACAAAGTGCATCATATGCTGATTCTTTCAGCTTTCTCTAGTTAATACAGGCTGCTGCTTTTAGTTTGTTAGCAGGGGACACAGGTGCTGACCTTGTCTCCCCTTTCTCTTCTCCAGCACTACAAGACAGAAGAAACCCTGGGGATGCTGTTCCTTACTTGAGCCTCCTTACAAGTCAAACAAGCAACATTAAACACCACTGGCAACCAGCTTAATCACTGGCTCCCCTGCAAGGCAGAAGTGCTGCAGCTGCTTTTGTTCCCAAGGTATGTAAAACAAAATAGGAGCTTGCCTGTCCCCTTTGGCCTCACCAGGACAAAGTTTCTAGTCTTTACAAATGAGGAAATGATCGGCTGGAGCAGCATCAATATTCTTTAATGTAGCTTCACTACTGCTCTTCCTCACTAAATACAGATGCTCCAGTTTATCCAGCTACAGTGCCCACACTAAAACCATTTTTAATGAACTCCATGTTTATCCAAGACAAACAGTTTAACACATATTTTAAACCTTAGCACTTATGATTTCCATAGCACAGGTCTCAGCTTTGAGGAAAGAACACTCATATTCTAAAAGATACTGGTTGTGGGCATGATGAATCGGAATTCAGAGCGTCCAAGTAGGACCTGGGCATAAAAAAAGAAGGATGCTTTCATAAAGCGTGATCCACATCAGAACATCGCTGCCCCTTGCCTTCCAAAACACACAGAGCAGCTTTCACAACACCTTGAGCCAAGAGCAGCCAGCACCAGGATCATTCCTTCGGCTGCCAGTGCCGAGCAGGAAAACGCAGATGTTCCACTGGAGGGGGCTCGTGTCTCGCTCGCACTGTGCCCGCACCGTCGGGTTATTCTTCAAAGGGGAAGGGAAAGAGCACAAACAGAAAACATCTGGCAACTGCAGTTACCACATTCCTGCTCAGCGCCACTTCGTTAGGCCATTTATTAGAACAGAACCAAGGACCCAGCAACCAGACGTTAAACATTAAACAATCAAGAAAGTTTTAATCTACATGATTATTGGTCCATGTAATTCCATGCTGCACAGTCTAATCCTTAAAGAATGCTTCCTTTTTTTCTATTGTATCTCAAACATCTGAGTCCATCTGAGGAAAGCATGGGTATGTGTTTCTTGAGCAGATCTATGTAAGCACAGAAGAGCTTTCTAGTCTGCATCTGAATGGTGGCTGTAAAACCAACTAGTTCTTGTAATTCTTTAGCTTGAAATTGTTTTGAGCATCTAATGACAACTTCAAAAGAAATCCAGTCTTAGAAAAAGGTCTAGTCTTCAGAGGACTCATGGTAATATCTGCTTGCCTCTTTAGAGACACATAACATAGAAAGCAGCACCTGGTACAAATCTTTAATAACTCAAGAAGCACTTTATGCACTGGGGAACACCAGATGTTCACAGGATAGCTAGTGTTAGTTAAGGATGTGATTATCCTGCCCCATTTTTACTTGCATTCCAAAAAGCAGTCCATTATTGCTCATGAACTTTTAAATCCTCAGGAAAAAACCCCAAACTAAATCCAGACTATCTGGTAACTGCTGGGAAAAAGGTAGAAATACGATTTTTCTGTCCAGCATCTTCTCCCTTGATACATCTCAGAGAAGCACCTCATTCAGTAGTAGCAAACACAGAATTAATTCCCTTTCTAGTTGCAGCAGATGGTAAGAGACCTGAATCTGTAGGATGTAAACAGATCTTGAGGGTGCTCTGTGAATTCCTGCAATAGCCAGAACGGCAATAACATACATGAGATCACCTATGTGGCCTCCACAGGGAATAAGCTCTGGATGTTGTTTCTAATTATGGAACTTAAATGTATTTTTGTCTGAAGGACCACAAAAATTACAACATTTGAGATTTCCACACCTTCACCACATCCTATCTTTTCAACTGAAGGTAGAAAACAAGCACCCTGAAAAGGCAAGAGATTTACATAAATCTGAGGTAGAGGAGGCAAAATAAGAGCAGTGTCAGAGACATGTGGAATAATACCAAAACCAGGTTACTTTTTGGCTACCAACTTGTGTCACTATGTCCCAGCACACAGTTAGCGATGAGATGGTACAGAAGCTGGGATGGCAAAAGGCAGTTCTGGTATACAAGCAAAGGAACAGCTCATCAGAGCTTTGCCTGCTACCAACACAGCGGGCACAGCTATGGGTTTGTAACACCCTGTTCATTGAAGGAACACACAAAACCTGGGTAGTGCACAGATGAACACCCACAAGGAACCCACTCTCCATCACACTGTATGAATGTGGTACTACTGAATCATCAGTGATAGTCTTGATAGTATCTATGCCCAGAGTGACAATACCTATCACATCAGTAGGAATACTGATTCCTGAAAGACTCTTCTCTACAAAAAATGAAGGAAAACCTCCACATTTACCTTCACAAGACTTTTGTCACTCAGTATGATCTGGAGGACAGCAGTATCTCTCCTCTCCACAAAGCTGTTTGCAGAGACATCAGAAGGATAAGTTTCTGTGGAGCAAACCCACCAACAACTGGGGAATGAGGCAAATGCTGTGCTTGTAAATACCCTCTGGGGCATATCCCTTCAGAAAAGGAAGTATACAGGATACAGGAAAGTATACAGTATACAGGAAAGAGAACTGACAGATCAAACTTCTGTCTTCTGCATTTCTCTTAGCTGAACATGACAGACAAGGCCACTTTCAGCAATACTTCATACTTACAGGTACGTAGTTGAAAAAATCTGAATATAGGTATGACTCGAAAAGATCTGGAGTCATCCAAGGCGACAAGATTACAAGCAAAAATTCCATGAAAAATGTAAGTTAAGCAATTATATATAAATTCCAGCATGAACTGGGCAAAAGTGACCTCTTACCAGGCTTTCCTTGCTGCTTTCAGAGGTGCAAGGGAAGGGATGAGTAAGAGGATTCCTTTGCCCTCAGATATTTACTCCAGACCCCCTCGCATTTGAAGGAACGGAGCTGCCAGTCCCAGAGCTTCCCTTGGAAGCCCCAGTAGACTTCCCTGCCTGCCCAGGATAGATGTCCTGAGTTGTGTTCAGAAAGTTCTGTGAGAAGGATACCTGCCAGCAGCCTGCACGAGGCCACTGAGTCTTGAAATCACTTGCAGATGAGATGTAATACAAATATGAAGTTTTCCCTACTCCCTTCTAACGAGTTACACATGTTTTCATCTAAACAGCACTGGCACTTCACAGGAAGGACCTGCTCATGGTATTCCAAGTTGATTCCACATGGCTGCGTATTTCCTAATACTAACCTACAAATAGGTTACTAATTTGTGTTGCATCCAATGAACCACAGAAGTCACTCTCAACAACTTCTTGAGAAATCTAGAATTCTTCCTTCCATTCACTTCTGTTTTTCAAAATTAATTTTCCTAACAAGTGAGTTCACAGATAAAATTCCCCATCATCTTTGTTAACAGGAATGCAAAGGTCACAGACTTCTATGTATCAGAGAAGAATACCAGAGACATTGAATTTTATAATTTCAGCAACGCAGAGATCATATCTTAATAGAATTATGAATAATTCTGACTTGCAAAAGAACAAATTAGTGTGTTTCATTATTAAACATCTCATACCAAGAAGACAAGTGCTGAAATAAAAATGTCCTTTTATACTGAGACATCTAATAATGAACCTGTTGCAAGCCTTAAGAAATCTCCAGAGAAAAAACCCAAACCAAAACAGCTTTAGGGTACTTTTTGGCTGAACTAATCGTCACAGCTGTGACAGGATGCTGCAGGGATGTGATGATTTGAGATATTTAAGAAAAACACTGATATCTAGAACTCAAACCCCTCTCTTTACCCAAGAGCTTTGACTCCAGCTAACTGTAAGCATCTTAACTTTATATGGCATTTTGGCTTCAACTCCCCCACATATATTAGATGTACATGAAATACGTCTAGATAAACAGGTGCACTGGAAAAGTTGGGATGGAATATTCAGTAATACTTGGGTCTGCTATTTTAATCATTCACCGGAAAATAAATGGAAGTCAATCACAACGGATACAGCATTTCAATAGCTCCATTGTCTGCGAGAGCTGCACTATTAATTTAATATGCTGTGTAGCAACGTTGTCAGAAAGATGGCTTTGATTTTTCAAGTGCCTCAGTGAAGTACCTTTGTTGAAGCTGAGCACTTTTTAATACTATTGCCTTCCCAAAAACAAGGTTAAATCTTACTCGTATTAGATATCATTAGACGTCACAGAGTTCCATTAAACCTTATTTATGCCCATGTAAACCACAAACTTGCATTTTCTAGTTAGTGTTCACACTACCTTTAGTGGTTTGTCATAATTCAAGTCAATTTAAAAGCCCTCAGGTTTTGAGTTTTTTCATGCTGTCATCCCCACCATTAAGGCACCATTTCACAGTTGGGCTAAGCCTGTAACACACACCAAGAAAAGGAAGTTTGAAAGTTATTCCCCTTGCTCATTACAACTGTTTTTCTTTTGCACTGAAGTAGCCATAGGATATGTTTCCCTGTGTGCAAACACAGGGCTGGAGACGGCTCAGCTGTGAGGAGTTACACTGTGCTCATGCAGAGCAGAATGAGGGGAGGCAGAAAAGCACTGGTACTCCTCCATCCGGCTAAAGCACGGCTGCAGGTCACTTCTGGAAGCAGAAGTCTCAGTGCTGTGAAGCACAGCAGATGCTCTGCAGTGGGCAATCCTCCTGCATAGCCAATTAGGATGCAGATACTCTGAATAAAGCAGCTGCTGTGAGCATGAAGCAGCACTGAACCAGCCTCAACCCTGAACGAGGTATTCACGAGACACCTGAGTAAGGGACAGGTTACCTCAGATGTACCAACTGCCTCCTCTGCCTCAGAGAGGGAATTTTCAGTAATTGCATGCTGCTAGGATTAAGTCCTGGATATATGGGAGTGGGGAAGTATGAAATACTACAGCCACTTAAGTCAGGACTGACCTCTTCTATCCCTGCTCATTTTATTAGGTCAATTAATGGCACTGCCCAAGGAAGGTAAAGGGGTCAGGCCATCCTTTCTTTCACACCATTATTCCCTCTCAATTGCAGTCACTTAAGATACCAACCCCTTTATTTCTGAAGACTGATTTTTCCCTCAGATGTGATATTTAAAGAGAAGGAATGTTTTGCATAGCAGGAGCCCTAAGCACTTGCTCCTTTCCAATGCTACGGTGCTATTTCGGACTCCACCAGTTTATCCTGCATACAGGTCAACTGTGCAGTTGAGGTCACTTACTTCCAGTGAAAGCTATCCAGCGGGCATATTTAGTAGCTTCTCTTCGCCAGTGGGAAGCCACCAGCAAACCACATGTGACAGTTAGTGAAATGATTCCCATTATGATGAAAAATAACGTAGTGACCCACTCGGGAGGCAGCCGTGGAGGAATACAGGTCCTGTCACGTCCATGGATGGTTTGACACTGTCGCACAAGGCCAACTGTGAGAGCACCTGAAAATACATAGCAGAGAGGCAAGTAAACTTTCAAAATCCTCTCTGAGGGGCGCTCAATTGCAAACCACAGCTCAGAATTGCCCCAAAGTAAGGGATTCTTTCTTTGATGAACCTTAGTAAGGCTTTCAAACACGGAGGATGGGGGGCATGCTATGAACATCTGTCTTCATGTTCCTTCATCACATGCTTGCATAAGCTGAAGTGAGATGGCTGCAAGCTGTATCTGGTTCCTGAGTGGTAATCAAGGTCTAATCAAAGGGATAGAGCACTCGTAATAAAGCCTGCCAATATCTGCTAACGTGCTAGCTGAGTTGCATAGAGGATCACTCCCTCATCTGTGCAAGACGAAATACTTTTACAGTCTAACAAAATGAGTTGTAGCCCCCTAAAATGCCTTTAATTGACAAATATCTTTTCCCCTCATCTGTAAATACAGCTTTAAGCCTCTGAGCCTTGCAGCAGAAACTGCATTTGATTCATGTATGATTTAAAAAACATTTAAAAAAACCCTGCTTCTTGACAATAACTCATTAAAAAGAGTCCCACCATGCAAGACTGATCAATCCTTTTGATTGTTAACAAGAGTTACTGCACCCAGAAACTGGGATATCTACACAAAAGATCTATCAAAAAGATCCTAGAAAAAGGATAAGATTGGTATAGGAACCATAAAGATTTAACCAAAATGATGTTAACCAAAAAAAAAAATCTTCTTTTAAATCCAAGTCAGTGCTTTTGAGACTCATAAAGAAGCTTTTAGTAAGCTTTAATAGTGAAGTTATCTTTCTAACCCCAATTTAACTTGCAAGATTAAGATCAATTTCTTCCAGTGTCTCTTAAATGTTAAGTTCTAGATTTCTCAATTTTATCCTTTCATCTGAACTATTGTCCTAAATAATCACAATTATCCTTTATCTACATTAGCAGCAAAATCCAACAGTGGACATCTTTCTCCACAAATTACTTCAAGTAAATATTGTTTTAGTTGACCTGTTTCAAATAAAAACAGGGCAACTTAGACACAATTACAGTAGGACTGAGAAGCTTAGGTTTAGCATGTACTTTGGAGGGAGAAACATCTGTCATACTTTCTAGGCTCTTTTTGGGGGAAGAAAAAGCACAAAACAAAGGAGAAAGCCAATAGTCAAAAGGGTAACCAGTCCTAGCATGCACCTCCTGGCACCCTGGAGCCAATTTCTACAGATCCTCTCTGCTCACGCCTCATCAATGAGTACCAGCAGAATCAGCTTCTGAGCTTAGAATTGTTGGGTTAGGAGGCAACGTATCATGTTTTATTAGATGTCTACAGTTTTATTAGATGTACTGCTTCACATCCCAGGAGGATGAGAAGAACCAAGACCATTATCAGTTCTGTTGATGTATTCTTGCAACATTTGTTTAGACTACAAAATTTCAGTCTTATTCAAATATATCCTTTTAATTACACATCCATTGACTGAAAGATTCAGGGATGAATTTTCAGCTAAAAACTGAACAACTACAAACCCAATAAAGTTGGCATTGTCTACTCCAGATACACAGCAATCACACTATTGTTGTGCACCAGGATCACACACCCCTGAGCCACGGTTACACAAGCAATCCTGCACAGCTCCACACCTGCACAGTACAGTTTTGCACGAGCTGCTTCTCTTCCATAGCTTGCAATGTTTTCACTGCACATCAGCTGCTGGGGCAGAGGGAAGATGTGCCTGTGTCCTTAAAAGTCAAGCTCCCTGGAACGCACACACTGCAGAACCTCATACAAAACACTGAGCAGTTTCCTGTAGTTTGGGGATAAAGAAGCTATTCACTGCAGCATCACAGAACAGGAAATTAATCCCAATCACTCTGCAAGTCTAGGATTTAACAACAATTTCACTATCCCTACAGCAGAAGTCAGTTTGTTCTAAACTGCAATTCTAATCAAAGAATGACTTCATAAAAATGACATCATACACTCAATAGATGTTTTCTGAATTCAAAGACCTCTCCTGACTTCAGTGGCAGTAATTTAGTGCATTTTTAACTTTGGCAAAAGCAACAGTGATAGGAGTGACTCTGCTGGACTTGGTTCCATTTTGCATCTTAACTGAAACTGAAAAACAGCTGCTGGAGATGAGCATGTATTAGCAAGAGACAACTATTTCATCTTGTAGATGCAATTTGCAGTTTATATTGACGGTATTTTTCAATTAACAAGAGCACATTTAACATGTCAGATTCAGAGAGAACCAAAGCTAAGCCCAGTAGTGCCATATCTAGAGGAAACACAAGAGAACTCCATCTTACACTATTATTTTTCAATGCAATTTTTCTTAATACCTACTACTCCTAAAGGTGATTTTCTCAAAAAACGCCCTCCCAAACCAAAAAACCCAGAACTGAAAATTAAGAAAAGGAGAATAAAAATCTCTGAATTGTGAGTACCAGAGTAGCATTCCTTCTTAATACACAAGGATACCTGCAAGAAACTATTCAGAGGATGGTTTCCTAAACATCACTTCTGGTGCCCAAGTGTATTGTTTCACTCTGGTGGGGTATTTTTTGTTGTTGTTGTTTTCTTGTTTTTATAATCAGAGTTTTAAAGTGTCAGAATTAAATTTCAGAATCTGGCGTTTTGGAGGAAATATACTGAACTTTATGGCTAAAACCTTGCTAGCATATACACAGTATTTTTTCTTAACTCTGCTTTACGGATTATGAATCTGAAGTAGATATACTCCATATTCAAGGTTTTGAACCTTGAGTGTGCAGACTCTAGGGAGGCAAATGGAGGGCAAGAGGTCTGTAAACCATTTCTGAAGGTTTCAAAAAGGTAACTGGAAAATCAACCCCATTATGTGCTCATAAATTCAGCTAAAGTCCATGCTTAGGTTGACTATACACGAATACCACACTTGTGTGCATAAACTGGGCACAAGGAAATGAAACCTCAGGGCTTGTCCCATAGTGACAAATCTGTTGAATTCAGACTTCAAAAGAAGTCTCTGGTGTGGAAAAACAGTATTTATTTGCCATGAAATTCAAAGGAAGAGCGTGTTTATACGGTATTTTATTCTCTTGGTCCCATTCTAAAGCAATCCAGCAAACAGTTACCAGGCAGCTGCAAACAAACTAACTTGTTACAGAAATTCTTGTTTCACCTTCTCTAGCCTATCATTGAAAAGAGGGACAGAGATATGAAATTGCAGAGTCCTTCTGCCTGTAGTTAAAGAGCCCAACAGCCCATCTCAAACCAATCACCAAGTTCCACTGATCCGTAAGTAAAAGGTTTTTAAGTCATCCTCTCAGAACTACTTCAGCATAATTGCTGAAAATCTAAGCACCTAACGCAGGTATGGAACAAACAGCACAGCTAACACCAGTAGATTAGGCAGCTGAAAGATGGATCCAGCCCTAAACATGTGCAGTGGAGTAAACACAGCTGCCCACCCACCTCCCCCTGCCTGCATGGCTCAGCCCTTGGGAGCCACAGTGACAACCCCGAGGTGCAGGGGCTGCTCCCCTGCTCTCATCTGCCTCTCTCCCCAAAGCTTCCAAGACTGGCATTATTCAGCTCAGTACAGCTAGAGCAGGAGGCGATTAGGATAGATATGCTAATTATTAAAAATGAAATTCGACCTTTATCAAATCAGAAAATGCTGCACTGAGCAAATGTTACTGAAGTGGTCCTTAGTCTTTTCCAGTAAATGTATTCCCTGAAGTGCCAAAGCATTTCAAACACATTAAACAACCTCTCAGTAGTGACAGTCTATGTATAACCAGGGCTCCAGTTAATTTCAGAGAAAGATTCTGTGATCACCCAACTCCTCCAAACCACCAGTAATGCTCATTTTCCAATACAGCATATTTTTACTAAAATCAATGATAAAAAGACTCTTCAACAAATACACCAACGCTGGGGAGCATCGCATATTTAACAAGTTTCACAAAACCATTGTGGAGAAGAGGGGGAAAGGCACCAACCAAACCAAGGAAAGGCAAGCCCTCGTTCTGCCCCCTGGTGCAGATGTGCAGCTGCCAGGGAGCCGACCCCTAAGTTCCACTCCAGCCCCGCGGTGCTGTGCCATCCCTCTCCTGTTTCCCTGGTAACTACAGAGCCACCAAGGAGGAATCACACTCTACGGAGAGAAAAAAAGATTGCTGCAGCCCTTTAACTCCCCCTCCTCTACATCACTTCTGAATTATTAAAAGTGGCACAGCAATAGCACAGCTGGAAAGCAGCAGCATAATAATGCCCATTCAGATGTTCACTGCTCATCTGTCATTTGAGTGCCAGGACACGTGGGACCAAGTGTGCCAGATGGACACGGGAGAGGTGCTACTGCCATGAGGAGCTTACCACAGCACAAGAAACAACTAATACAGTAAAAGCAGGATGCAGGGAATGAGGTGGGGCTCAAATGCTAGAAAGTCCCAGAGCCCAGCAGCTATGCTGGCACATGAACGTCCAAGGCACAAACCCTCAGAACTGCTCTTGCTCAGCCTGGGGTACCTGCTCCTCCTCTGTACTCCCCTACTGTCCCAAGTTGAAAATGTGTTTACTCTTTCCTATCAGTTTAGAGAAAATGCTCTTCCTTGCATTTAAATGCATCTGCAACCCTTTATAAGCCTTGACAACAGCTTCCTTATTTCTTCCTCCCATACATCAACCACATCCTTAGCAAAATGCTCAATACTAACATTAAATAAATACTATGGGTCAATATGCCTTGTGAGGGGGTTAAAACATGGAACTGCCCTCAGAGAGCTACCTGCTTTCCCTCCCTCATTGTCCTGATGAGATGGGGTGGTGCTGCTGGAAATGCCAGTTGTGACTGGAAGTTTCTGCTCAAAGGAGATACTTTTCTTTAGTGTACTGCGGACTTGTTAAACCATCTTTGCTAAGTGAAAAGCAGAGTTTAGAGGTTTCTTAATGAGGTGCTGGTGACATGAATCTTACTGCCAGTGTGGCAAGGACACTGCTAAGTTGTTATGTTTTAGTAATGAGCACAGTACATGGAGCTGTGTTATTTGGGCACACTAAAACATTCATTGCTGCTGGTTAGGTAACAGTCACATGCCAGGGAATGACATATGTGAAGTAAAGGGCAGCTCAGTTAAGCCATTCCCTGTAACTCTCACTGAGTCACAGACAAAGACAGCTTGGTTTTGGAAAATTTCTAAGTTCTATTGAGCTGATAAACTTGAATTGAAAAAGGTGTAGATCCATCTAAGAGGAACAGGCTGCAGCAATGAGCACAGGTGTAGCTTGTTGCCAATCCAAGTGGAAACTTGAAAGGTCTAAAGAAAACACAGTGATTTGGTCATGGCAGACTGATTCCACACACCAGTGTTAAGGATAACCATCAAGCTGGCTTCGGCCACCCTGCCTTTAACATGTTTGCTGCTCCTTGCCTGCACCAAGCTCTCTGACAGAAGACTGCTTACAAAGTGAGCGAAGCGTAGCCAAGGCATTTCTGAGAGGAAAAAACAACACAGCACGGAAAGAATAGTTCCAATGCACCTACCCGTAACAGCAAACAAGGAGGAGGGACTTCCAAGAAGAAAATTTTCAAAGTCATCAAAGGAATTTGGCAGTTGAAGTGGGATGTTTCCCATTCTTACATATGGAATTTATTTTCCTGCAAGAGGCACTTGAAGTGATGTTGCTATACAAAGGGGGAAGAGAGAATGACTTATTTAGGTTTATTTATATGTATTTTGTTTGGGGCAAAATTTCTATGAATTCTATAGTCTAGGTACTAGTTCCTTGGAAACAGAGGGCTCTGCCTTCTGCCTTTCCCAAAATCCAGGGAAAAGCTATGCCTTTGTAGGATAAGCACCACCTCTGGTGCGAAGGCGAAAAAGATAACAGCATCCTGCTGGTTTGTAAAACCAAGGAGGAAAAAAGAATTAACAATGCTGGGGAAGACCACTTGATCCTGTAAGGCAAGGCCCACGTTGCAAGAGTCAAACAGAATCATGGGGTCTCTGTATGCCAGGTCCCACTGAACAAGGCCCACAGGCACAGCTCCCAGAATCGCTTTGTATCTACAACTGCTCACAGTTATAGCCTTGTAAGTTACGGCCCTCATCTCAATTTTCAACCTTGATGCACTAAAGCAATTTTAAAAAGTTTACAGCCTCAAATAACATCATATCAGAGCATTTTTTAAAACAGCACATACACATAATTAACTGCAGCTAAGTAACTATAAGCAAATTGAACACCCTGTCTTCACATTTGTGCTTCAGTCATTGTAGGACAACACAGTAACTGAGTTATACCTAAATAGCTATAAAGGGTATACGAAAGAATCAAAATATAAGATAAGATCAACAGCCAGTTTCTAATCAAGTATGAGAATATAATGTCTGGTACAGTTCTTACATAAATAATTACTTCTGTGAAGGATGGAGGTAGTTTGAGTAGATGCTCTTTAGCACTTATGCTGCTAAAATAACTTTGAGGTTACCATGCAAGTACAGTATTCAGGATGTAGCAGAACAGATTGATTCTTTCACTGCGGATGTTCCAGTATGATGTTCAGGTAGTAGATTAATAGGAAACCAAGACTCACTAAGTAAGATTTATGAATGTTAAAGGATGATCTACAGGAAGGCTGAAAAGAATAAAAGAGGATCAGCTGCAAAGGCACAGAATATAGAAGAGCTCAAAACAAACAGATTATAAATTATCTTTCCTGCCTTCTGTATGCCAAATCTTATGCTTTTGGCCTTCACTCCAATTTGTCTCTCAAACCATCTAATAGGTATCATAACTCTGGGAAAAAGCTTTGGAGTTTCTCACTTTGAAGAAGACCAGATACAAGATCAAGTCATACACCCACTGGAATTCCATTGGTATGAAACAAACACCTAAAAAATATTTATACAATGTTAAAAAGTCAGTTTTCAATAAAGACCTAGATTTACTGGCAAAGTCCCTGCTATATCTAGAGGGCCACTTTTAAGAACCTTGTTGTAAGATTATATTATACAATCTGTTATTTCTCTTCTACTCCATTTATCCCCTCCTCTCAAATCATCAGATTTGAGAGGAGGGGGTAAATCAGCTTTGAAATGCATCATCCTTCTTGCTCTAGAAATGTAAAGGATGTTTACTTGCTTCAGGAACAAAGTATTCTTAAAAATATTCATACAGGTGAGGTAATATCCCTGGCTTCAAACCCAGCTTATGTGACCTATGAGGAACCTACCAATTTAATTATATTTAATAATCTTAATTTCCAGATAATTGAACTTATTAGGTACCATTTTTGGCCTTAGGTACCATTTTA
The DNA here is from genome assembly GCA_013397865.1 of Struthidea cinerea. Lineage (NCBI taxonomy): Eukaryota > Metazoa > Chordata > Aves > Passeriformes > Corcoracidae > Struthidea > Struthidea cinerea. The sequence goes on from VZTI01001766.1 coordinate 1,979,322, forward strand.
CCTTAGAAATCTTACTGACTTTTAAAGAGAAGAATTCCAAATTTTAAAGTCTAAAGCCAATGTTAAAAGAGTTGTGGGGTATTAGAAAAGCCTGCCTTGCTGCTGAAGAACATCTGGTGCCAAGTTGCCTCAAAATTTTTCAATTCTGTGTTTGTATCATGCCTAATGCAAACCAAACCTCCCCTCCACAAAACCCACAGTCTTCTCCCTCCCTCTTCCTTTCCCAAAGAGAAAAAAAATCAGGGGCCATCTATTGGGAAAGACTTACACATATTAGAAAAGTTTATTACTACAGATGACAATCATTATGGTACATTAGTTCTAAGGGATGCTTAAATTGCAGACATTTGGACCAATAAAAAGTGAGTTTATTTCTGAATTCTAGTAACTTTCAATGCCCTGCTGCTTGTGTATTGGGTTTATTTAATGTTTTTTTTTCTTTTGCAACCTCTCTTTTTAAAAATTTTTTTTTGAGATGGACCACCAGACTCTCTAAGAGCTACCCTCAGGCACTAATGCAGGAACAACTCTCCTGACACAACAAAGGCTGTGTGTTCTCACATATCAGAGCCAAGAAATCTGCCTGTGCTGAAGGTATTCTTTCCTTCAGAAGAAGGTATTCCTTCCTACTTCAGAAGATAACATTAATTAAATGTTGGTAAAAAGGATCTCTAATAAGATGCATCCTTCTGGTTGTTTATTTTCTAACACTATAAGCATTTTTCACAACGGAACAGTTTTGTCAGTGACTAGAATCTTTACAGTTTCTGAAGCGGCAAGGGCCTGGAATAAAAGAGAGAACTTTCCTAAAATAAGAAAGCAATGTTTTATTTAGTTTAAAACACAAACAAAGAATCCAGTTATTTCCATTTTTCCTCCAGCCAAAGTAGAACTATTCAAAGTTGACAAAATTCACTGCCTAAAAAAAGAAAGATCAAAGGCAGTGTCAATATTTAAAAGTGATTTCTGTAGTCAGCTACACCATTTTATGCCATATGTTCAGTTGAAAGCCACAAGCTATGACACCTACAGCTGTTCTGCCATGAGCTTGTGTTCTTTTTAACAGTTAGTTAAATTTGGCTTCAGACAGATTTGTGAAATGATACCTCTTCATCCAACATACTACACGACCCTACCCCAACCTTCTCAGAAATGGTCTGCTCAGCACCTCACAACTGTATGGTTGATGTGCAGCTCTCCAAGGCTGCATCATCAGCAGGAGCCAGTGACATGAGGTGGCCAGGCTGGGGCAGTAATGGCAGCACCAGAGTTTGCCACGTGGTACAAACACAACATAACCAGAACGACACAGAAATTCTGGATCTCATAGTGCAGTAGATCACCTTCCACACAGGTGTCTTACAAGATGCTCTGTTCACAGGCTGGCAATAACTGGACTTCAGAGCCCTCCATTTTTTAAACTCCTGGATATCCAAAAGCATCATTTCATCAAGTTAGCTGAGTTTCGAACTTATTAGATATGCTCAAGCAGATCACCAAAAGTCCCAAACCACCCCAAGTAAAGTACCCTATTGTTCTCCCTCTTTTTATTCATGGAGAGAAAGTAAGTACCAACCTTCCTGGTTACAGCCTAAAGCAATTTCTCTAACCTAGTGACAAAGGTAGGGGGAAAACTCAGGTCCTGGCTCCGCCCTCAAGATTGCTTATGCATTTCAACAAATTAAATTAATGAGGAATAAGGATCATCTTCCTCTATCAGATACAACTGTTGTGCTTTGCACTGATCTCAGCTTGCATCAGACATGCTCCAAGGACACTGATCTGGCTCTTCCATGGCCTCACGAATCACCCAGTGCCAAAGGTGACAAGAGAAGGGTTGAAATGCCTTTTGGCATTTATATGGTTAGAAACACATTTGCAGAGTTTAGGTGTCTGTTCTGCAAACACTCAGCCTAAATACACCTTATGTGCTTGGATGTTTGCCTACACCTGAGCATAACTTTCTCTTGGTCCACTACTGACAGAGTATTTTAGGCCCAGATTGCCTGAAAGTACAACAAACAGACTATGCTAAATAAAGAACAAAACATTCAAAACCCAAACCAAATGTACTAACAATTGTGGCAGTTTCTTTACATCACATAACTGATGGCAGGATTGTATTTATAGCAATGAGGACATGAGAAGGGAGGTTTGCAGGTGGAAGTAATCCTTCATTAGAACTGCTAGAAAAATTGGAAAGATTAAGCATATTTCTGGTCTTGCAAGTCCTTCTCTGGACACACAGGTTACCATCAGTGTACTAGCTGGGGATATAAAAGAGCCTATCTCTGTCTACTAGACTTGCTTTTTCCATGTGGCACTTTTATCGACTGAAGAACAACACCTATTTGCCCAAAGATTTATTTCACTGCAACTAGAATAATATTTCAAACAAATTTAAACTTAACCTTAGTTGTTATTCCTAAAGGTGCTTTTTAACTGTTGCCAAATCTGTGTATGACATGCTTGTAACAACTGGGAATACAGGTTAAACTGCACTTCAAGTAGGGAGTAGGTACAGGGCCAAGATTTTATTATCTGCAGGTAACACTTGATGTGCTGAAAGACAGACTGAGATACAGCTTAACTACATTCAGGACTGCTGGCACACAGTTTCCTGGCTAATTAATATTTCAAGCCCCCACCAATATAAAAGGCAAACTGGAAAATAAACTGAGCCAAACCAAACCCCAACCTTCTTCTGCAGTAACAGTCCTCAAATTTAGGCATTTACTTGCTGTTCCCATCACAACAAAAACATTAAAACCAAAGAAGAATAGGAATGCAGGAAACATATTCAGGATTTATCCCGAAGTACCTATTTTCTTATTGCTTTTGCTAGGGCAAGTCCTTGTTTTAGAAGCCTGCATAATTTAAACCTGAATTATTTAGGCAATTAACAGGTGCTGTCTGTGTGGTGATAACACTTTCTCCCTTATCACAAATTGGCATCTACAAAAATAGACTGTTAGAGTCTGGAGAGCTCTCTCTTTTTTTTTTTTTTTACTAGTATAAGAGAAGACAGACCATTCCTGAACAGTTAAATTTGCACTTTACTGAAATAAAATAGGACTTTATTGAAAAAGCAAGGCTCAGTCCTTCCTGAGCAAGTAGGATTATTCTTAAAAAGCAACCAGATGTTATATAGTGCTCCAAAGAACATATCTGTTAACAAATGTTTACACATTTGTTATACTGACATTCTGAAACAGATTCACTCTAATTTTAGATTTTATATAAACAACCAAGAGATCTCTGTCCTTATCACCAGCTTCATCTTACTGAACCTCTACTTACAGAGAACATTTACTTCAGATTACATTGGGCATAAGTCAACAGATGTTTGTAAAACAGCAACTGCTACTTCTGGCCTTTACTCTCTTTATTTCACCATTTTTCATGAATTGAGCTTCAGGGTGCTTCTTGAAATTGTGACCCAGTAATATTCCACTGAAAGAATTTATGGGACCACATTAAAAATTCTTGGCCTTTCAATCTTTTCAGGTTTCCTGTACAATCTTGTTGCATAGTTTTTAAATTGAATTAAGTGTGGGTTTAAAAAACAAAGTGAAACATGCTTCTTCCCACGAGTTTCTACAATGGAGAGCACTTCATTAACGCATGAATTTAGGTGCACAATTCGTTTCAGAATGCAATTCAACCTAAGGAAAATAAAAAAATTCTTTCTTCACCCTTGTGACTTCTCTTCCCCCACAGCATGAAACGCCTACAATGCTCCTCACATCAACAGGCACAGAGGAAGCAGCAGTGCATTTTCTCCTCTACAAGAAAAGAAATCTCAATCTTCCACTGTTGCAGTTCTGGAGCTGACACTTCCACTGACCGTGGGATTACTGTTGGATTACTGTTTATGATTGAGAAAAGGTATCTCTTAATGCTCAATTTAGAGTATTTCTATTTTATATAGAGAAGACTGAACATCAAAGCAAATTTTCAAGTCAAACAAGTCACCCACTATACAAAAGTCATCCTTCAGGAAACTTGAAGCCCATGACAACCCTTTATGAGTTTTCTTTACTTTGGTATAAAGACATTACAATTAAAGGTTGTTAATGTTTGATACATTAAGCTCACACTGATGAAGTTACAGATGAAACCATTCCCCCTTACTTGTACATTTGCCCTGCCTATCAACAGTGTCAGGATCCCTCTCATTTCAGAGGTATACAAAGATTTTACTGCAGAAAGCAAGCAGTTTCACTAAGATATCCTAATAACATTAGTATATATGCCATCAATTTGAGAAAAGTAGAAAGAATCAGGGTTCAAAGCAGCCCTTCCGAAGTATTCATAGCAAAGCAGTTCTGAGGTACACTGAATGATCAGTTGTCCTGTTCTGATCCCATATGTATTCCTTAAAATACAACTAAATTACATTGCTGCCAATAGCAGAAAGTAGTCACAGCAAGAGAAGTGGAAACCACACAAGAATAACCTGGGCAAAAGAATGGAAAGCCCAGAAGTAAGAACAGCAAGAATACAAATTGGGAAGCTGGCTCCATGATGACCATTACAGAAATAAACTACTTGACCTCAGTGTCTTATGAACACTGTCATTTGATTATTAAATTCTTGGATGTACCAAGCTCAGAGACAGCCCAGCCCTGTTAATGCAGTGTACAAACAATGGCACAAAGAATTGCTCACCATCAAGTAAGTTCAAGGCCTAATGAGAACTGTCCTCAACTGGACAAGTATTTAAACATCCAAGTGTGGTATTAATCACTACACCTTGAGCGACTGTCATCCTTAATGATCCCAAAGTGCTTTGTAATTTATGGCACGGAACTGCAGCTACCATGAGGCTCCTGGGTAGCAGCCAACTGTTGCCTATTGCACTGTGCTGCGCTGGCTCTGAACACTGCAGTGAATTGCTGGGAGGCTTCTGATGCCCTCACAAGGGAACCTTTTAGTTCATCCCAAGGACCCAGATGTAACCGAGTATGTTTTGCTCAAAGACAGGAACCAGGCCGTATACACTCTATGAATTTTGGACCTCAAACTCTTAGCAGCAAGTATTTCCTACGGGATTAGCCCATCCCACAGAAAAACCATCACAATCAGATGTTTCCTAGGGTATCCAAGAGAGACCAAACTCTTGTCATCAACTCTACCTACCAAAAAAACCCCCCATATATATATAAAAATATATATATATAAAAAAAATATAAAAATTATATATTT